>RJWM01007305.1:62383-78999 GCA_004363535.1 Dasyprocta punctata
TTTTTTTTTTTTTTTTTTTTTTTTTTTTTTTTTTTTTTTTTTTTTTTTTTTTTTTTTTTTGCGGCACCAGGGATTGAACTCACAACCTCGTGTCTGCCTGACAGGCACGTAAACCGCTAAGCCAAACTCCCGGCCCTGGTCTTTTTTTGAGGTAGGGTCGCACTGTGTAGCTTAGGCCGGCCTTGTGCTCGCGTTGTAGCCCAAGCCGGCCTCAAACTCACAACACTCCTCCTACCTCAGCCGCCCGAGTGCTGGGATTAAAGGTGTGCGCCACCACACCCGGCTGTCTTTTCCTTTCACATTTTAAATATGTCACCCTTCTGCTAGATGATTTCTAGTAACTGGCTGCTAATCTTATTTGGGACCCCTCAGATGTGATAGTTCATTGCCTCCCTCTGTTAAAGATTTTCTCCTTGTTTCAACTTTCAAAAATCATACAATGTGTCTAGTGCAGATGTATTTGAATAGATCCTAGTGGAATTTTTTAGTTTCTTGGATTTGTAGATTCATGTATTTTATTCGGTTTGGTAAGTGTTTGTTATTTGTTCTTCAAATATCTTTTCTGCCCCTTTCTTTCTCTGTCTCCTTCTTGAATGCCAATAATACATATATTGCTTCAGTTTATGGCATCCTGCAAGTCTCTTAAATCATATTCACTTTTTTGTTTTCCTTTTCTCTTCTATTCTAACGACAGCATAATCTCAATCTTTAAGTTTACTGGTTCTTTCTTGTCTGGTTAAATCTTCTGATGAAATCCTTCCAATGAATATTTTATTCTAATTATTGTATATGATGGTTTGAATCTGAAATGTTTGACAAAAGCTCGTGTTTTGAAGAGTTGGTCTTTAATGCAACAGTGTTCAGAGATAGTTCCTACTGGAAAATGATTGAATCATAAGGACTCTGATCTCAACAGTGGATTAATCTATTTGTGGATTCATAATTTGGTGGCATTTTTAACAGGTAGTGGAAAGTAGAAAGTCGAGGCTAGCTGGAGGAAGTAAGTCACTGGGGACATGTTCCAAACAGGTATCGCTTATCCCCAGAACCTTCCTTTCTCTGCTTCCAGGCTACCATAAGGTAAGCAACTTGGCTCTACCTTGTGCTGCCTGGCATAGTGTTTCACCTTCCAACAAGTCCAAAGTGATAAGGCCAGGCAATCACAGACTAAAACCTTCAAAACTGTGATCCAAAATAAAACTTTCACAGCTTTAATTTGACTCTTCTCAGGTATTGCATCACAACAATGGACACAGTGATGGTTTTCAGCTTCAGAATTTCACCTTAGTTTTTCTAATTGCTCTATCTGCACTGATACTCTCATTTTGTCCTTGTATCATCATTCTGTTTCTCATTAGTTCTTTGTCGATGTTTTCCTTTATCTTTCTGAGCATATTTGAAACAGATGACTCGTATCTTTTTCCAATATGTCCAATGTTAGCTTCCCTTGAATATAATTTCTTTCCATTTATTTCATCCATTTGAATAAAGCACCCTTAATTATCTCTTTGTGTGTGTGACTTTTGGTTAAGAGCTGGGTATTTGCATATTATAATGTGGCCACGGTGGAAATAAGGTCATTCCCCTTTCAAAGGGCTTAATGTCATTGAAGACTGTAGTCATCAAAGTTTATGCTTCATTGTCTTGGGTAGTCAATGAAAGCTCTGTTCCTTTAGTTTGTTTTCAGCTACTATTTCAGTAGAGATTTCCTTGCACACCAGATCTAAGTTTTTAAAAACCAACTAATAAACAAACCCTTTCCTAGTCTCTGTAGATTCACTCTACGCTGGGGTACAAATTCAATGTTTTGTCAGTCTATTCACAATCCTGCCTTCCTTCTATGCTCACACTGAGCCTATAAATCAGCAAGTGAAAGCTTATGGTTTCTTGCTTTTTCTGTGTGCATCTTCTATCTTTGGTATCATTTTGATTTCTGAATTTCCCAGTATACATGGGTGCTTTTGAGAGTTGTAATTTCACTAAGGAACTCCAACTTTCCTTCCCTGGTCAGTTGTGTGTCCAACCATCTATCTTCTACCCAAAAGTCGCATTAATTGCCCTGCAGTGTTTTCAAGCAAAGACCATTGCTTCTCTACCCTGAGTGACTTCTGAATTCATCAAAATAGTGACATACACCTTGTGTGCATCCCCCCCAAAAAAACCCTAGACATTTTAAAACAGACAAATAAAATAATTGCCTCTTGGGAATACAGGCTAGTTTCTTCAAGACCACCACTAAGCTGGAAAGGGTATAGAGTAAAAGCAAATTAAAATGCCACAAAGCTTTCCTGTCATTTTTTAAATTGTCTTTTCCCTGATTCAGCATTCTTTTGGTCACTGTAAACCTTTGACTGTTTTCCAGAATTCTGACAGTTTCTGCTTATTTTTAAACATTTCTATGGAGGAACAGAAGCTTCCTACTCTGCCATTTTACTTACCTACCCTGGTGAGGACAGATTTTTGAAACAGCTTTTGGTCTAATGGAGAGGGAGGAGTACTATGGTATTCAAGTCATCCAAAGACATAATAATGTCTCAAGCCAAGTGAGACCACTTCACAGGTCCTGCACCACAATGCAGAGCCTGTCACCAAGGTCTTTGGCAATTGGATGCATGTGCCTGCTTCTCACTGAAAAATTCTAACCATGAGGGTCTGCATGAGCTCCGATGACTATAGTGGAAGCTGACTTTCACCTCTGAGTCAGGTAATGACCTGTGTCACATGAGCAAGATTCCACAATGCTGCTGTCAGAGCACAAATCAAGAATAGGTCAAAGCAGTTAACTGAACCATGCAAACATCTTCTGAAATAGGTGTTCTCCAAAGAACCTGGGGAAGCATTCATGTGAGGAAAAACTAGAGTCAGAGCCTCTGGACAGATGTCAGTGTCAAATGACAGCTACACCGGGCAAATAATGCCTTCCTGCCACCAACTCTCTCCTTTTCCAGATCTAACTCCAGAGCAGGAAGAAAAGATAAAGAAATGTTTTCTTTCCCCTGTGCTCTATCCAAAATCTAAATCAGGACTGAGATATGGTGGGCATGGGAGGACACTTTCAATAAAATGAGAAATGAAAGTTTTTTTTTTTTAATTCAAGCTAAACTTTCAATACTTAAGTGTGAACAGAAAAGTTGGGAAATTTGCCCATGACCTCAGCTAAGGGCAATGAAGAAAACGTCAGTAGATAAGTGAAAATTGGGTCGTTTTGTGCATTACACTTTCTTGAGTCAAGTCCATTCACCATATGTATGACCTGAACAACTGGACTGAAAGTCAGGGAAAAGAGAGACTATAAATCAGAAAACTTGGGACACAAATTCAATGGAAACTTTAGCACTGAACGCAGGTGCATTTAAAACTTTAGAATTGAAAAGTGTTCTCATGGCCCTGATTTCACTGCTGTGCAATGGAAGGAGGAAGAGAGGGATGGAAGCGTGTGTCCACAGTGTCCTGGGCACCTCTCCAGGGGGGCCCCTCCTTACATTCAGGCCCAGGACTCTGGGAGGCCTGCTGCTGCTGGGATCTGGGGGGAGGGCGTGCCCGGCTGGAGTTTGTGTGGGAAACCATGTGTTCCTCAGTGGTTTCTTTAAACTTGGTGCCAGGGAAGCTTCAGCAAGTTGACTGTCCAAGCTGTGTTCTGTGTGAGACATCCCAACTCCAACATGCACCACAAAATAAAGAAACAAGAGAAGAAGAAAGAAAGTCCAAAGCTCAATGCAGGAGCCACTCTTACCCTCCTGTCTCAGGCTCCAGCCTCTTCCTTTCTCTTCCTCCCAAATGGATCCTGTTTAGGTTTATCCTCACTGCACACTTTGGTTCATGTATTACTGGTAATAAAGTTGAAATAATTTATTTTAGTGGCCACTCCAGAAAAATATTCTATGAATTTATTCTGAAGCAAAAAAGGAAGAAGGAGGAATAAATGTGGCATTGACTTTTCGACTGTGGTTTTCATTTCCATAAACCTTAGATCACAAGAATGCATGAGATATTTACACAAATCTTTCCACAATTCCTGTGGCCTTTGGGGGCATAACATTTGCATGACTTCACCACTGTGGCTGGTGTGTGCTTTCTCAGCAGCTTTGCTTGCAACAGGGAACAGCCCACACCAGGGCTGTAGTTGTATGCATGTGCTGGGGTTGGGGGGAGGGACACTGTCATTTCTCCTTCCTTCCACCCTTCCTCCCTTCCTTCCTTGCCTTTTCTGTAACAAATTCAACTTTGAAAAGGGACACACTTTTCTGCATCATATTATGATGAATTTTCTCATTGTAAATATGCACTCCTTCCTAGATCATTTCTTTGGAATATAAAGTGAGAGAATGTTGACCAAGAGAAGCAAAATTTTATTCATCTCTGCCTGGAGGACACTTCAGGGCTGATCTGACACAGATAAAAGGATCTTAGGAAAGAGCCGTGAGGCAAATGGGACCCACGTTTGAGTTTCTTGAGTCAGATTTCTGTGGCGGTAACAGGTTCTCTAATAGCTGGGGGATGAAACATCTGGAAGTGGCCTCAGCCTGAGTGAGGCCATGGCTTCAGGCTCCACACAAGCACAACACACACAGTGAGTTTTCAGCCTGAGAGCCACTGAAAGTCACTGCAAGGTCACCTGTGTGGAAAACCTCAAGTGCAAGCTGTGTGCTCCCACATAAGGAAGAAGTCACATGTGCTCATCATGGGCACCAAGCCATTGGATGTCCTAATGAAATACAAATGAATCACTGATCATCCAGACACCACCCCAGCCTTTCTCACATTAGTCATCATATTTCCTATTTCTCTGATTTTGCATTTTTGCCCACTAAGTATGTAGACATTATGATCATCATGTCAAATGATGGGGAGGGGCTTTTAGGAAAACATCTGGCCATTTAATCCCTCTCTCCTTTCTCTTTTTCCATACCTGAGAGGCAGTATAACCAGATACCACCACCTTGATGTAAAGTTATGACCAGGCTCCCTATCTTCTCCATGCCTCAGTTGTCTTATCTGGCAAAAGGAGCCCATCTCTTCCTCATGAGAGATTTGTGAGTGAAATGCCATTATCTGGAGCAACATCTGAGGCCTAGAATATGTCTCAGTAAATGGAACTAGTTGAATCAAAAGGATTCTGGTCGAATCTGAGACCAACTGTCCTCTAAGGGAGCTGTAGAATCCTTGATTCACCTAGTACACCTGCAGCACCCAGGAGCCGCTGAGGCACAGCCACATGCCCAGCAGCCAGGCCACCCCAGAGAGCAGCAAGGCTCCCCACCCAGGCTAAACACAAGAACACTTTCTTTTCACTAATGGGTACACTGGGAATTATCCAGATTCACATGCAGCCCACAGGGGCTTCCATGACCGCAGGAATCAAGACCGAAGTGTTAGCATGCAGGGTGAGAGAAGAGACCAGGTTGTGTGCAGAGGGAGTGCAGATGGCTCATGAGCTCGCCAGCTCGTGTCCGTGTGCCCTTCTTTAGGGTTTTTCCATCCTTTATGAGGGAAATTTAGTTTATTGTTATGCAGGTTTAGCAAGAGGCAGTATTACTTTCACTACTTACAAATTAGTCTAAAATAAACACTTTTGGCCAAGGGTGTAGCTCAGCGGCACAAGTGCCTACCTGGCAAGCGTGATGTTGTGAGTTTGATCCCTGGTACAAAAAAAAAAAAAGAGAGACAGACAGAGACAGAGGAAAAAAAACACTTTTAACTCCATTTGGTTTTTAAATGAGAATGTGAGGGCTCTGTTCCCTCTTGAAGGGCTCTGGCCCAGGTCAGGACTATGTGCTGCCAGCACCACGATGACAGCAGTCCAGGTACTCTGTGAAGGCCCATCTTTTCCCACTGATCCACGAGCATATTTGTCTCTGAATGGATGCAAAAATGTTGCCTGCCATACAAGGCATTGCCAGTATTTCCATTCCATAACCTTTAGCCTTTCTGAGATCAAGGCTAGCTTTTTAAAAAATTCAAAACCTTTATAAATTTCAGGATTCTGCACTGTGCTTCTTAATTTTACCAGGGAATGAGGGTGTGGAGAACATTTCCCCAGAGTGGTAAAAAGCATGCGAATTTTTTTAAGTCAAAGTATCTATTATATATAATAGTCTTGGTTACCAGCCTATAGCACTAGTGAGAGGTAGTGGAGCCTCCAGGAAGTAGGATCTACTGGAAGGAAGTTGAGTCTTTGAGAATGCATCCTCAAAAAAGGTATTGAGGTTCTAGTCCCTTCTTGTTTTTTGCTTCCTAGCCACCATGAGGTGAACAGGCTTCCACTGCCACATGTTCCTGTCATACTGTACTATGATATTAGGCCCAAAGCAACAGGCCAAGTGACCATGAAGTGAAACCTCTGAAATCATAAGTCAAAACAAATCTTTCCTTTTTTGCATTGTTCATCTTCGGTATTTTTTTTTTCACAGTGACAGAAAGCTGGCACAGTCTAAGTGCAGATTCAGGATATTCACTTGGCCTATCCTGGGGAGCAGCTGAGCACCCATAAAAGAGTCATGAGTCATAAGTGGAAGAAGCCTCAAGGAAGGAAGCATACATCTTACCAAGGCCACTAAGCATACACTGACTAGGGAAAACCAAAGAATTGGCTGATTTCTTCTTTCCATCCTCTTTCTGTCTTATGGTCAGTATACTGTAAGGCAGTTCAGGCTAGCACAGTCCTTGTCTTGTTGTTCAATGACAGTTTAATCAGTGACTCCCTACCTCAAATGAACACCAACATGTGAATTTAGACAAAATTGGAAGAACCCCTCCTTCAAACCAAGAAAATACAAAATAATACCACACACCAATACAAAAAAAAAAAAAAAAAAAAAAACTATAAGTGGAAAGGAAGGGGAGGGATCAGTTCATTGAAACACTCAGTTAACTGTAACTTCCAAATTTCTTATGAATCTACTTCTAATCTTATGCCTCTAAATCCAGCTCACTGCATTGTCAAATTATATTTCTTCTTCCATCGCCTCCTTCAGTCTGTTTATAGTCTGAAAAGTACAATGATGTATTTTTAGTGGACCAGAGCTTCAGACCATTATTCATTCCCACACAGTGACAATAGTGTAGCCTCTGGGAACAGTGTGTCACAAGGACCAGTACCCCATCATGGGGTCTGGAGAACACAGCCTTCACTCAGATTATCTCTTTTTGGTCAAATGGTCTTCTTTCAACTTTTTTTTTATTTCAGGTGAATCACATATTTCTAAGTACCTGTCAGTAATGCTGAGTAGAGGGGCCCTGAAATAAGGTCACACCCCCAGGCCATGACCATTGTGAGGCTAACACAGTGAGAACAACCACCAGACAGACCCCCAGGGAGGTGGCTGGTTATGGGGACTGCCTCACCTCTGTCCCACTTTCTGGGCTTCAGGGTCTCTGCTTACCAAGGGTGGAGTGGTAATCTCTGAATACTCTCATCCCCCAACACTTAAGAAAAATCCTATGGGCTTTACAAGCAGAGCTGCCATGCCTGCAGTTATTTCCTTGGGCAACATTGGGAACTAAAGTCTCAAAATAAACCCTCTGAAGAAATAGAGGGAGGAAATTCTGATGTCTTCAGATACACAAATATGTTTTCCTAAATCCCATCCTTGATTCTCATTCAAAAATGACTATCCTTTCTTTTTCTTTGCCTATAATCTAACTACACCTTCGCTTAGATATTCTAGGCTTAGAGGTAGTTTATAGCAAGTAAGCAGGCATGTTTCATAGACCCAGGAAACAACTAGGAGCATAAATCCTGGTAAGAAAGCAAGAACCAGCCAAACAGATAATTCGAAAGCTATTTTTACAAGTTGTTTCCACTGTGCCCTCATCACAGAGTGAATGATTTAAACAATGCATCCTGAAATGACTTGCAAGGTCAGATCTTCCAAATGGTTTCTTCATTTTTGCAGACTCAGATGTCAGTTTGTAAATGTCAGTTTGATGTTGCCTGTGACAACCAAGTTTTTAAACATCACATTTCTGTGCTTTCTGAGCCATTATTCCTTCACAGTATTAGTTCCCTTAAATTACATGTAGCAAAAGTCTACTCTAATCAATGGAAGCTACATGTAAAATGTACTGGAAAGATATGGAGCAGCTCATAGAATTGAAAGGGAACATGAAACAGAAGGTTGTGGTGGTTCTTAGTTTATAAAACTGTGCTGTTACTCGTCGCCCAAGTCAGGAAGCAGAGTGGACACTATCTCTGGTGCACACCCGTAATGAGATGCATAAACACTAAATATATCCTTTACTCTACACCTGGAATACTATTTTTTAATGGCAAAGCTTTTGGTCTGTACTATGTGCAGCCAGGCTTCTTATCTGTAAGTTTGGCATCTGTACAGATTTTTCTCTCTTGTCATTCTCTAACAACACAGTATAATAAATTTTTTGTGTGGTGCTGAGGATCAAACCCTAAAGTAACTATTTACATAGCATACATTTTATTAGGTATTATAAGTAATCTAGACATGAGTTAGAGTATGTGGGAGGATGTGTATAGATGTTATACAAATATTATGCCATTTTATATAAGGGACTTGAGCATCCTCAGATTTTGATATCCAAGGGATCCTGGGAGCCATCCCTCATGGATACTGAAGGACAAGTTTACAGCTTATGCAACATCAATATACACAAGAGATTTGATAAATCACACATTGCAAAAAGTAAAACAAGCACTCAAGGCAATTCTCCTCTGTTTCTTTCCTGCTTTGCTCATTAGCCATGAAAGCAATACTATGAGACCACAATGTTCTTGACCATGGAAATGTCAGTACTGAAGAATACAAGTTACGATATTTCTAACCATGTATAGAAACATGTTAGAGACATAACTGGCCCTTTACCAGTGTTGACCAGTGAGGAATGCAGTCAAACGGTTCCACTGTGCAGACAGTCTTTCCAGGACAACTGCCTCATATGGGAAATATGTACAATGGTCCCTTCATATCCACAAAGCATTGGTCTCAGGACTCTCACAGATACCAAACTCAAGGGATGTTCAAGGTCCTTTTAGAAAATGCTGTAGCATTTGTGTATAACTTAAGATACATTCTCTAATGTGCTTTAAATTGCCTCAAATTACTTGTAATACTTTGCACGATATCTATACATCACTTTCATTGATTCTACATAATGTTTGGCATGTGGTAAATTCAAGCTGTACTTTTGAAGCTTTCTGAAATATTTATTTTGAATACTTTTAATCCTCAGTTGATTGAATCCACAGATGTGGAACCCACAGATACAAAAGACTGACTGTAGTAAGAAAATACCAAGACATCCTTGAGAGGTTATCAGTGCTGTGGAGGTGGGTATGCAGGCAAAGGTATATGCAAAGGGGAACCTAACAGCCTGGTATCCCACACTGAGTCAGTGCAGAAGCCATTCTAAGAAGCTATTAGTGATTTTTAAAAAGTAAAATATCTACCCTTGTGGGATGCTATTTGGCTTCCACATGCAATCTACATGAGGACCCCTAAGGAACTGCAGTCTGTTTTCCATGCCACTTTCTGGGTCCCAGGAGGCTCCCTTTCCCTCTACCCCTTCTACAAGAGACCACCTGGACAGCCACTAAGGACTGTGGTCAGCCCAAAGATGGCCCAGGGGCAGACTGACTAGGTAGAACCTTCACTAGTCCCTGATCTTGGTTCTACTGCCTATAGATGAACCATGAAGTAATGAAGCTACTACCACCCAGGAGCCCACCTTGCCTCCAGACTTTCAGAGATGTGAGGAACACCTTTCCTTACCGTTTAAGGAAGTGGGACTTCCAGTTGCTTACATGCAAAAGTATCCTCAAAGGTCTGCCTGGTGGGCACTATTCCTCTTTACTATACCTCTTTACTATAAGCAGCAAGAAGGACCTGCTCTGTCACTACTGAGCTAGACAGGGCTTCGTTTCCTTTTCCTCAAGATGAGGATGTCAACCCTATATGCACGGTCCCTGTGATCAGTCTTTGAAGTGTCACACTCACAGGCTCTTCCACAGAAAATCATACTCCTGGGTCCCAGCCTTTTACAGCTTTTCTCTCTATTTACAAAAGTGAAAGGAGAACTCAGGAAATGTGCAACAGAAAGGACTACAGAAGAAGTTGCCTTACTCAGTTAAATGGTTTTAAAACTTAAGCAAATTTCTAGAAGTTTCTATCATTACCTCCTTTTAGTCCTTGGATTACTGCTTTTACAGATAGGTTCATTCTAGTCTCACTTTGATATTTGGATGGAGTCATTCCCTCTAGTTCACCTAAACTAAGGTCTTTTTCCCCTAGGGATCCCAGATGCAATCATACATTGAATTCCTATTGAAAATACCCTCAGTGTAGAGACTGGGTCTTTCCAACTCAAAGTAACTCTGCTCTGACCATAATGTTGCTATCTTCTTCCTCTGTGAATAATGTCTACTCGATGTGCTTATATCTCTATAACCTCCTCAGAATGTATTTGCTCTGCACATCAATAACCCTAGCAATGACTCACTATATGAACTCAGAAAAGTTCACTTCCTCCATGTGCCCCCTCAATTAACCATCAACTCATGCATACTCACTGCCTGCCTCTGTTGCTGGTATGCTGTGTAGTCACTGTGGAGTGAGTGTAACAAGATACAGAATGAAGGCCCTGTCCCTAGGGACCCCCCAGTGGAGCAGGGTGCCAAATAACTTCAATGTTATGCAGTCTCAGGCAGTGGAAGGGAAAGATGGAAGAGATTCAAATAAAATGCTATGAGAGTTTGAGAAAGAGATAAGATTCTTATTTGGGGGAGATCTGGCTAAAACTTGCATGGACAACATGGAATTCAAGCTTGGTTTTAGAGGATAGAGACTTTGCAATGCATAGTAAAGGGGAGGGCACTGTCAGCAAAGAAACAAAAGGCAGAGGCAGGAACAGAATGGCAGGAAAGGTGGGGCACGCTCCGGAAGAGGCATTTAACACAGTGTGGCCATGAGGACAGGAAGCAGGTTAAAGGAAGATATGTTGGAAGCCAAGTTGGGCCCAGGTGGTGAAGAGATTTGGATACTTCATTTAGAAAAAAATAATAATAAACCAACCCTGTAGCTGATCAAGAATCATATTTCTACCTTAGTATTTATCATACTATGTTTTAATACATCTTTCAGTGCAGGTACTACCACATAGATGGTGATGGATATAAGGATCTCCTTTATTCTTTGTCACCTCAGCATCTAGCCTAGCATGTGATACACAGAACATTCTCAGTGTTCGTTGAATGAATAATTGAACTCAAAAGATCTGTACTTTTCGAAACATAATCTAGCAGAGCAGAGAGGAAAGAACCAAAGTTGCAGGGGTTAGGGGTTTGAAGAAACTAGAGAAGAATTGAAAGCCATGATTCCAGAGGAGCATAGTGAAGGTGAATGATGAGGAAAAACAGACTAGAAAGATCGTAGAGGAGAAACCAATAGGTCTTGATCAAGAAAGAAAGAAATAACAGTAGAAAATGGAACTGACAGCACGTGTTTGCTTGTAAGAATCAAGGGGTATAAAAGTGCTGAAAATCCACTAGAAACTGGTCTCCATCATGACAGGGATGCCATTGCTTTAGTTTTTTCCACTACTGTATTCCCAACAGCAAAAAACAAAGACTAGCAGGCTCTTCATATTTCTGAACAATTTTTAAAGTGAACATGTTGCATCTCAGATCATAGCAATTCAACCATTTATAAATGTCTGACTTAGTAAGAAATATGGTCCTATAGTTTAACGCTGAAAGTTTACAATTTGGAGCCATCTGCAAAAAGGCATTTGTTGGAGATGAAAATTTGCACCCAACCGCAGCTAGAAGGCACAGGTAGAGGACAAGTGCAGAAATACTTTGCAGTTACAGAGATTAAAAACAGAGCTTGACTGCACAACTTTGTCCAGTACAGTAAGTCCCCAATTTATGAATGAGTTCTGCTCCAGGAGAACATTTGTAAATTAAAGTCATTCAAATCTGACAAAATGACTCTTAGATAGTACACCTGTGAATTTTATACAGTACACATGCTAAAGTTCATAACTCAAATGTTCCTCAGTCAGGGATTTACTGTATTCTAAGAATTTAAAAAGAATAAGAGCATAAGGGTGAAGACTTGGTCATTGATTTTGACAAATGAGGTTGTGGGGGGGGCTTCTCTGTTGCTTCACAAAAGTAGTTTTAGAACTGTTGGTCCTGAAGATGTCTCATTATTCCTAGCCAGATACCACAATATAGAAGTATGAGCTTAAGGCACAAAATTATATTTTCATATAGAAATAAACATCTTTGTCTATCTTCAGGAATAGGGGTCAACCAAAATATATTCACTATAAGGGGCGAATGAGGGTTCTTTATGGAAGGGTAGGTGGCTCTGTCTGGATCTGATGGTGGAAACTTCCACTCGAACACATACCTGGTCAGAGCAAGTGGAAGGTTATCTGTTAAGTTAAAAAGCATCATCTAGCCGGCTTGGGCTACAACGCGAGCACAAGGCCGGCCTGAGCTACATAGTGCGACCCTGCCTCAAAAAAACCCGGGCCGGGAGTTTGGCTCAGTGCCTTAAGCGCCTGCCCTGGTAGGTGCGAGGTTGTGAGTTCAATCCCCGGTGCCGCAAAAAAAAAAAAAAAAAAAAAAAAAAGCATCATCTAGTTTCACAAAACACCCCTTCCCGACACTGAAGGCAGTTCCACCAGAGGGCTGTCTCTCTCTGAGAGTGAATCTTGCCTGAAATCTAAAGGGGCTCAGCCTCCAGGCACTCAAGAATAAGGGGAGGTTCCCAGGGGCGTAGGAATTTGGGTTGATTGAGGGCATCCACCTTTTTGGGCTGATGAAGAGCAAAGTGGAAATCCCGGATTATACTGAAATCAGTTCAGGCTGACTGTAATCCTACAAGAAAGAAAAGACCTGCTTTCCCCTGCCACTCGCGCCTGTGACTGACCTGCACACATAAAAAAGCCCTTCCTGCGTCTTCAGACAGCCTCTATACTCACAGTCCTTTCCTGTGCCACTCCATGAGCACAAACACGTTTACTGAAAACATGGCTAGAGCGTTCTTCTCAAGTAAAAACTTCAATATTATTAATACACTAGAACACCAGCTATCTTAGAAATCTAAGCAAAGGAGAAATTAAATTCTTTCAAAGAACAGCCCGGATTTAGAAAGTGCTGGTGAACATCAAGTGCCTACTCCTTGTAAATCTTTGGAGAAGCCGTGATCTTTCACCCGGTTGTGGAATACCACGCCTCAGTTAGGAAGAAGCACTCTGTGACGGGACTTAAAGTTAAAACACATGCTTAATGGCATCCCAGGCAGCCCAAAGAACTCCAGAGACAGGGGAGACTGAGAG
Source organism: Dasyprocta punctata (assembly GCA_004363535.1). Lineage (NCBI taxonomy): Eukaryota > Metazoa > Chordata > Mammalia > Rodentia > Dasyproctidae > Dasyprocta > Dasyprocta punctata. The sequence continues at coordinate 75,704 of RJWM01007305.1, forward strand.
AAATCAGATCTGGGGCTTCAGTGGGATAATAGCGGATTTGTTGAAAGAGATCAGAAATAGTTTTCATGAGTGTGTAACAACATTTTATTGGAATTATCACGCCAACGTGGGGGGGGGGAGGAGTCCGTCACAGTGGGCTCTGTGCTGGGGACACCAGGCCTTGAGATTCTTCCCTAATCTCCAGGCGCGCAGGCATAGCCTCGCACTCAGGAAAGCGCCCCCGTGAACGCAGAGCCGCCTCTATAAATCTCCATTAGATCAGACTGAATGCCGCGGGTGGAGGGACCGAGATGCCAGAACCAGCTTCTTTCCTGCAAATGTCGGAAAGACCGCAGTTTCCCTCAGGCCGGTGGAGAAGGGAGCGCCTGGGCGGAGGGAGGAGGAATGGAGTCCGCGCCCCGAAAAACAGAGGCCAGCGAGCCCCTGGAGACGGCCTGGGAGCCGCTTTGAAAGGACCTCATAAAAGTGCCATTTGTTGGGAGCCCGAAGGAAGTGGAGGCAGCTTTGGCACACGTGGCCTCGGTGCTAAATTAACTGTTAACACAAATAATCAAAGTGCAAGACCCATCGAGCGGCTGGCGCCAGCGAAGCGCGGGGGCGACGGCGGCAGGTGGAGGCCGGGCGGGGGTTGGGGAGGACGCCCAGGGCACCCAGACTCCAGGCAAGGGGAGGGAAGGAGAGGGGGCCGGGCCCGGACCCAGGCCGGCGGAGGCTGGGCGGTCGCGGCTGCTAGGACCGCCCGAGAGCCGGAGACCCAGGCGGGGCGGCAGGACGCTGTCCGCACGTTCTGCGCCTGCGCGCGGAGGTTTCCAGCTGCTAAGGTAAAAGTGGCGAGCACTGTGCTCTCCACCCGGTTGGGAGGGTGGAAGGGGAGCTGCTGAAGAGGGAAAAAAAAAAATCAAATCTGAGGTTGAAACCCTCATAGCACTAGAGAACCAGACCTGGGTTCTGGGCTGTCCGTAATTGTGATCTAGTGACCGCCTGGGGACACTCCCCTGGGAAAATATCAGCAGAAATGCCATGAGAAACGTGTTTCTGGGTACATTTCCCGTGTTCCTATCAACAGAAAGGTCGGCACACCGTCACAGACGTGTTTCTCAGCGTGGCTCTGTGTGCTGTGTACCTGAGACCATCAGTTTCAATGTGTAAGAGGAGAAAAAGAGTCGATGTGCTAGAGCCTGGCAGCGTAGGGAGGGGCCCCCTCGCGGGTAGGACTGCTCGGCGGCTTGGGTGCCTGGCAAAGCTCAGAACACACCCGGACCAGGTGGCCTCCACTTTGCCACCAAGTTGGATGGAGTAAAACCGACTTACAACTGTAAGTGAGAAGGACAAAGTACAGTGATAGCACCTGTTTTGGGGTGCCCTTTGTGGCACCCTTCGATTAGAAGGTACTTCCTGGAGAGAATTGTCTCCAGAGAAGATTCCTAAATACCAACTGATACCTATTCTTGAGGAAGATGCTGTCATGCAGGTGTACCTCCAAAAAATCAAAACAAGGCTAAATCAGATTTAGGCTGACAATTAAACTGCGGAGGAATAAAGCAAGAGAGAAAAGTCATCTGGCAGCACGCAGGAGCCTACAGACTGGTGAGGACACCACCCTGACAAAGCCACAGCAAGCACATTTAAGCAAAGCACCAGGTTCTACAGACTGAACCACTAACGAAGCAAATTAAGCAGCTGGAATAATTCAGTTTTTGTAAGCTTTTTAAAATTGGGTTTAATGTTTAGTGTATTTGTGTCTGACACATAGTTTATACAGATCCTAATCATAGACGTCCTCCCTTTAGAAAGGATTAAAATCATGGGATAGTAAAGAAGAAAACTGCAATGTGCTACTTTAGTCCCCCTAGAAGATCTTCATAAGAAAAGAAAGTTGCTGAAATGCATCCTCCACAGCTCCCCTCAGACAGTTGTGGTCACAAGTATCGCATTAGTAGGTGAGGACAGTAGGAGCCAGGGACCTGAAATCCCAGCTAGCTCAGGTGATTTGAACCCAAGGTTATAACTGGATCCACATTCTTTCAACTCACCCACAAGGAGACAATTGAGAAAGGCCACCGAGTCCCTTATTCTTCTGTATTCATTCATTCATTCATTCATTCAACAAATACATATCGAACATCTATTATTTGCCTGGGTCAGGAGCCAGGAACCAAGTGGGAAAAGTAAACAGCTGGAATTCACAAAACCAGTCAACCAGCCTTCCCTGAGGACTAGGAGAAAAACGTGGAAAGAAGCACCTTGTAAGTGACCAGTAGCCACAGACTGTGACTGTTGAGAGTCCCAACACTCACATGGAAAAGAACAGGGAGGTGGATTCCTCACAACGCACCTTCGAATGGTGACAGGGATACAGCCAGAAACACAGGGAGCCCAGCATGAGGAGTGCTGGCTATATGCAGCCATTGTATGAGCTCTTTGCTGGGTCATGAGTTCACTCTTCACAGTTACAGTAGGGGCGGGCTCTGTTGTCATCCTCATTTTACAGATGAGAAAAATAGGGTTGAGAGAATGTAAGGACAGTCCTCAGGCTTCGCAAGAATGGAGCAAAATCTAGCTTCAAAATAATGTTAGGTCTTGTGGTTTTTAAGAGCTTGTTTTCTTCACCTCTATGACCAAGTATATAAGACAGAAGAGGGATATAGCTCTAATCCTTGGATAGCTCTCGCTACGATATTGAGTGTATGACTGTGGTGGTACAGTATATAAATCTGGGGTCTAGTCCAGGGCACATGGTGAGGAGTGACTAGAGTTGGGAGTAGGACACAGGTCACTCACTCTGCTGGATCTGTGCTGGAAAGTCACATTCCCCTGGACTCTTACCTGTGTCCTATTACCTAAAGAAACCTATGATGTTATTATAGACATCCATGATAATTCACCATGCCTCCTACATTGCCACCTCATGCAGTCTTTACAACAACTTCAAGTAAGTACTCTGTTTCCCCTTCTGGAAAGGAAGAAAGCAGGACTTCCAAAACTTGCACACTTCACACAGTTAAGAGCTGAGATTTAGGACCTGGGGCAATAGACTTCCTAAGGCTGTACTTCACTTTACACAGCTCTCTGCAGAATGCAGCAATTAAGAATCAGAAGTCTTCACGACTTGAGACCATACTCATAAGCGAGATAAATCAAACCCACATGTGTAAATACCGTATTGTCTCCCTAGTGTAAGAAATGGAAAAGTATATGTGATTCAGAGTCTACAATGGATACTGTGGAAGGGTAGAGAACAGCTCAAAGAGCAAAGACAATTGGGAGGGGAATGGGCGGAAAGGGAAAAGGGAAGA
>RJWM01007306.1:0-78780 GCA_004363535.1 Dasyprocta punctata
GCATGGAAGTGTATTCCTTTTCAGGCCTGCAGAATGCTCCAAGCCCGGTCCCAGAACAAATTTCCACACTAGAGGACTACTCAGTCTCTGCACACAAGAACTCTGTCTGGCTCTTCCTGTTCCTCTTCTGAGCAAGCTTGAGTCTATGTGGATGATGTGACCGTTGAGAACCCATCAGGCTACATGGAGTATTACCTGTATATTCCCAAGAAAATGTCTCACATGGCAGAAATGATGTACACTTGATAGCCAGAAGCTTACTCATGGGCTTTAAACCAATGAAGGGTTTTCAAAGAGATTTAGTTAATGGCTGACTTTGTGGCCACTTTGTGAGAAGACATCTCTTTCTGCTCACTGTGCTTGTAATAAAAACTTTTCTTGGCATTTAATTAAACTTCCTTCTTTAAATTTATCATCTGATTTTTTACATACCCACCGAGGCAAGCTGATCAGAGAAAATGCCTCTCAACCAAAAGTGTTTTGGGGGGATGAAGAAGCAATTACTGGAGACCGGCACAGTGGGTTTATGGTGAAAGCTTTGGTAAAACTGCAGTTTTTCAGATGTTTAAGATTTGATCGCCATTGAAAACCAAATGTAATTTTATAACTGTATCAAACATTTGTCATGTTGTAGGGCCAGCTCAGAATATTAGAAGTTGGAAGACTTGAACCATCTATGATTTAATGTGGGATTTGTGTCACTAAAGGTTTTTTATGTTGTCAAGCCAAAAAAAGAAAATTTTTTTTTAATAATTAAACATACAGACTGTAGTACTGCTCAGTCGTAGAATCCATGCCTAGCATGTACAAAGGTCCTGGGTTCAATGCCCACCATCAACTCCCCCTACCAAAAAAAAATTTAAGCATATATTTTCCATATAATCCAGCAACTATACCATTGAGAATTAATTTCACAGAAATGACAACTTACGTAGACAAAAACATAACTTCAAAACTCTGTAATTGAACATTCATAACAGCTTCACTCACAGTAACTAATGAAAAATTCTTTCTCCTAGTGACAACAAGCATGGGGTGCTTTTCCAACACCAATTCTCTGACACCTACTAGTATTCACAATTACATTCAATTCTGACACTTTTCTTGGAATGAGTATCAGACTCTTCAGTTCCACAGACTGACTCCCACTTCAGACGCTAGTCACAAATGGAGTGGCCAGGTGTCCCACCTTTCAGCATATCTAAGTACAAATTCAGATGTTCCCATGACCCTCTACCCTCTCAGGTTCAATAATTCACAGAACTTAGGAAAGTATTTCACTTATTGTTACTTATTATTAAATATATATATCTCATAAAAACCACATAGAAGAAATCCATATGGCAACATATGACAGGGAAGGAGGGCAACAGAGGAAGTTTTCATTGCCTCTTCAGACTCCATTCCCTCCCAGCAGCTCAATTTGTTCCCTAATCTGGAAGCTCTATCATTTTGGGAGTTTTATATGGGTTTCATTACATATGCATGACTAAGAAAATCATGAGCCAATGATAACTGAACTTAATCTCCAGCCCCTCTTCCCTGCCATCCAGAGGTTGGCAAGTGAAACTGAAAGCTACAATCCTCTTATCAAGGCCTGACATTTCTGGTAACTAATCCTCACCTTGAAATCTACCTAGAAACCCACCACGAATCATCTCATTAGTATAAACACAAGTATGGGACTTTTTATGAATAATGAAGCATGCTATCACTCCAATCACTTATAAAATTCCAAGGATTTTAGGAGTTGTTCCAGAATTAGGATCAAAAATCAAATAAAATGTTTTATACTATAAGTAAAACCTGGAAACAACCCAGATGTCCTTCAACAGGTTAATGGTTAATACTTAAAAAAAAAACTGATATATTACAAAATGGAATATTATTCAGCAATAAAAAAGGATAAACTATTGCTACAGTAACTGAAATAATCTCCAGAAAAGTATGTTGAAGGAGCCAATCCCAAAGGTATTGTATGACTTTATTTATATAATAGAACTGAAATTACAAAACTTCAAGAGACATATTAATGCCTGCCAGGAGTGAGAGAGGAAACAGGACGTGGATATGGTTATAAAAGAGCAATACAGGGGCCTGGGATATAGCTCAGCAGCATAAGCGCCTGCCTGGCAAGCACAAGGTCATGAGTTTAATCCCTGATACCCACCCCCCAAAAAAAGAGCAATACAAGGAATTCTTACAGTAACAGAACTGTTCAGGACATTGACTGCAGTGATAAATATATAAATCAACATGAGATTAAAGTATATATAACTAAATACATACAAATAAATGACTACAGTAAAACTGCAGAAATCAGAAGAGAATTGATATGTTATATCAACGTCAATATTCTCATTGTAATACCATTGAGAGAAACCAGATAAAGGTACACAGTATCTCACTATTACATTTTTTACAACTATATGTAAAAATATAATTACCTAAATAAAACTTTCAATTAGGGAATCAATACTTCATATACAAAGAAAATTCAGAATAATATTCAAATAATTCTGAGGTAAGAAAGGCCCTTTTCAACAAGACACAAAATTCAGATGCCACAAAGGAAAGAACTAGTAGATTTTAATACAACAAAATGTGAAACTTCTGTATAGGAATGTGTAACATGAATTAGGTCAAAAAGAAAAAGACAAAATGGTAAAGTGTATTTGCAAAAATTAACAGATGATTAATATCTATGATATCAATGAGTGTCAGCTTTCTATCTCTCTTGCCTTCAGATTTTGCCACCATTATCTACCGATTAGATCTAAAATGGGCCCCGAGGCCTCATGTATTTGGAAGGGGACTAGCTTATGGGGGCACTATAAATGATTTCCCGTTAGGAGGTCGTGTCTTGTGGGAAGAACCAGGTCCTCCCTTCACTCTCCACTTCCTGACATGACAGCTCATGACCTCCATGACCTCCAGTCATGACCGTTTTTTTTTTTTTTTTTTTTTTTTTTTTTTTTGCTTTAAAGTCAGCCAACCATAGACCATAATGATGAGTCAAAATAAACTTTGTGGGTGTCAGGTATTACGTCTCAGAAATGCAAAACGTGACTAAGGCAGATTTTGATACCAGGAGTGGGGTTGCTGCTATCATTACCTCACTATGTCTTTCAGAAATCTTTGGAACTAGTTTATGGGAGGAGTTTGGAAAGATTCAGAGATGTCAGCCACAGAAACCTGCCAATGTTTTAAGCCAAGCTTAATGGGAGAGATTCAGAGCTCAGAAGACCAGAATGCTAAAAGAAATACAGATGGTAAAGACCAGGCTTCAGAAGTTTCAGGTGGGAACAAGGACTCCATTGACAGTTGGCCTCAAAGCCACACATGTTACGCTCTGGCAGAAATTTTGCCCATATTGTCTATATTTTCTTCATGTCCCGAGACTTTCTGGGAGACTAAAATTAAGAGTGCAAGATTTACTAATCTGGCAGAGAAAATTTTATGGTTCAGTAGCATGGGTATTGCTGCTTATAGCAAGATATACCTTTATAATAAGAACAAAAAGCAGAGCTGAATTAGAAAAATTTTACCAGTAGTCAGAAAGGAAGCACCTGAAGAGCGGGTGCCAAAGAGAGGTTAGTTGTGGAAAAGATTAAAAAGAAGCCAAGTACTTTGCATTAAGGCAATAAAGATGTTTTGAGGGCACCTCAGGAATTAGCAAGACCACACCATTTGCAGCCTGAAAAGTGGAAAACTAAAATACTTTTATTTGAAAAGAGAGCTCCAGGGTGCTCTGCTCTTTCTCAGCTAAAAAGGGAAATGTTTCCCAGAGTTCAACTGTCCAGGCATTCAGAGGCCTCTGCAACCATGGTACTACTTGAGCTGATAGCAAACCTTGGCATCATCCATCTGGTACCTCTTTTACAGGCATGCAGAATGTAAGAGTAGTGGGGTCAAAGAGGCTTCCACCCAGATATCTGAAGGTGGGAGGGATCAGGCAGTGTGTCACTTAGACAACAGTGCATGAAACTGAGAATGAAGCCAAAAGTGCAGTGAGACCCAGGAAGTTGGAGAAGCCAAGAACACGGAAGGTCTGCTGAGAAAGACCGCAAGCAGTAAGCAGAGCTGACTTAAGAGACTATGAAAAAGAAAGAAAGAAAGAAAGAAAGAAAGAAAGCAAGCAAAGTAAAGCAAAGCAAGCAAGCATGAGCTCTGCAACTGGCAACACCAGAGGGGTGGGCCATCCAAGCCCTTTGGAGTTCACATCTCACCATTACCTATCCCAGGTTCTGAATACAGAGCTACCAGATTTATGTTTGCCCCACTGGGTTCTGACCTTGCTTAGGTTCCATTCCTTTCTATATCATAATTTATCTCATATTAAAATAAGGTTTTTCCCAAAATGCCATGTTTCAAAAGAAAGTTAAGATTTCCAATTAGCTCTGAAATTTATTGTCTTTAGTTTTGTTAAATTTTGTGTATGCCTATCTAAATAATATAACACCTATAAACATAGTACACACTGTACATAAACACATGATATAATGTACAAAGTTTATTTAGTGTTTATAATAACTGATGTTTATTACATATTTGCAACATATAGCAGACTATTTCAAACATTCTTTACATATTATCTTACTTAGCTTCAAAACCACCATAATGATATAGTGCAATATTATCTTCATTTCACATACAAAGAAACTAAGTCACAGATTAGCTAACTTATTTGTCCTAGTTATAAAGCTAGTGAGTAAAACCATCATTAGGGTATAAGTATACAAACTCAGAATCCCACACTCAGCCATTTCTCTGCCACTCTGCTAAAAAAAATAATAATTAATATGTGTATATGTATATATACACACACATATATAACTATATGCTATAGATTATATAAATATACATACCAGTAACTTGCTGCCCCTATCAATATATATATACAAAATGTTATTTAACATAAATAACATATATGCTAAATACAAAAATCTTTCATATATGCATATATGTTCAGGTTCTTTCAAATACACACACAACATACATGTTTTTGCATATTAAAATGCTCATAAAAATTGTCAGCTGGGCATAGTAGCACAGGCCTGTAATCCCAACATTTGTGAGGCTGGAGTAAGAGGATCACTGCAAGTTCAAGGCCAACCTGGACCACACAGCAAGTTCAAGGCCAGCCTCACTCTACATAGCAAGAAACAAACAAACAAACAATTTTTGCCAAATATGTGCAAATATAATGAATTAGAGCTTTGTCCCATTTTCAGTGTTTCTAAATAGCTTTATTATACTGATCAGCAAGCATCATAGTGTCAAGTATTTTTGTCTGGCCTTGCCCCTCTAGCAAAAGACTACATACACCCAGCCACAAAAGTCAACAATAGACCAAGCTGGAGCCAAACATAACATCCCATGTTGCTGAGATCATAAGACATACATTCTTTCCTAAGGAGTTGGAAATCAGATCCTTTTCCTAAGGTTTTAATAGCTGAGGCAGACAAACAAGGACACTTTACCTCTGCAGCCTCAGAGATGTCACATATTCTGTTCCCTGCTGCATGGATGAAGCCTATTTTAGAACAGGACGAAGGCAACACAAAGAAAGAAGATATGAGAGGTGACAGTGTCACTGGATGGAGTTCAAAGAAGACCCCCAAGAAAGGAACTAGGGACCTCAACTCACCCCAACTCACAGTATAGGTTCTTGTCTCATCATAGATAAGTTTGAGTCCACAGACTCAAGACCAGCCTGAGGAACACAAGACCTCCTCTCAAAAAAATACACACAGACACACACACAGAGTTAATGGCAATGATGTGAAAAATGGACTGACCAGTAGACTATACATTCCACTAACACAAGTGCCATGTTGTTCTCATTTGCTGAAATATTCCTGAATGCAGCATCTCACACATAGTAGACTTTACTGAGTATGTAATTATTAACAAAGTAGAAACAAATGAAGAAGCCATCAATGCTGAGGTAAGTATTTAAATGCTAAGTTGTATAGCTTATGAAAGGTTAAGAACTTAGAAAACAGCTATAAAGCTTAAAGAAGCAATCTGGTCACACACACACACACACACACACACACACAAAACACTTCAACATGAACTGTAATTCAAGATAACCACCAAACAACCTTAAATACATTACATATTAGAAACTGATTCTTCGACAATAGTATGAATTTACGTCAGATGATCTTTAAAAGGCCACCTCAAGCTCCAAAGTTTTCTTTTTCTTTCTGTTTCTTTCTCTTTGTTCCTCTTATTTTCAATAAGAAATAGCTTTAGTTTTAAGATTATAATTTACTTTTAAATGTAGCACATGTTTCAAGAAGGTCTTACTTTAAATCCAGAAAAAGATTACTGGTCAAATGCCTAAGACATGACACATTATACATTTAACAGACTTAAGGAAAGACCCACCCATCTATCTGTGCAAAATAAGAAAGACAAGACTAAAAGACAGTTTTAATACTTATTATTCATATTTTTACTATTCAAGCAAAAGTTAACTGAAATAGTTTATAATAGGAATGGAACAGTACCTACCTCATAAAGTTCTTACATGACATAGCATAATGATTTGAACTCCCTAGGTTCAAATCCCAGTTTCTTTGCCTATATGTGATTGACCTTGGCATTATTTAACCTCTCTGAACTTGTTTCCTTATCTACTCATAGGGTTTATTGTATTAAATGAGTTAATGCGTAAAAACCTCATTAAGTGCCAGTACAAAATAAGTACTGACTGTTGTTATAATTAAAAATACCTAGTACAAATATAGATGTGAAGTTCAGCATGAAGAATACTGACTCATTTAGCCCATATGTAAGTCTAGCAAATGATCTAGTATCAACATTTCAATTAACATTCATTTTTTCAGTGCACATTAAAATGAATACTGAGATTCATTTTCATATATGGGTACATACATATTACAAATTTTGATCATTCCCATTGAATTATCCCCTCTACCTTAACTCCCCTCCTCTGATCTTCATCTCTAAAAGTCTAGCATCTAGTTTTCTATCATCTTTCCTTTATTTTTTAAATTTCTTTTTAGACTGCTCATGAAATAAATCATGTGGTACTTAACTTTCTAAGGCTGACTTATTTTGCTTAACAGGTCTATCCATTTTCCAGTGCAGTCCTGAGTTCCCAGTTGTATCCATTTTCCTGCAAATAATATTTCATTATTCTTCATGACCAAATAACACTTCACTTTGTATATATGGCACATTTTCTCTGCCTATTCATCAGTTAATGGCATCTCAGCTGTTTCTACAGCACAGCCATTGTGAAATGCACTCCTATAAACACAGATACGCATGTATAATCTACAGTATGTGATCTTTAATTCTTTCAAGAATACACCAAGGAGTGGTATTGGCTGGATCAAATAATATATCTATTTTTAGTGTTTTCAGAAACACCATACTGATTTCCACAGTGAATGTGCCAGTTTACATTTCCACCAACAGGGCAAGATGGTTCCTTTTTCTCTGAATCATCACCAGCATTCATTGTTTTGTTTATTCTTGATGACAGCCATTTTGACTAGGGAGATACAGAACCTCAATGTACTTCTGATTTACATTTCCCTGTGAGGCTAAAGACTGGCACATTTTTTTATATACTCATTGGTCAGTTACTTGAGAATTTTCTGTTCAATTCATTTACTGAGTGGACTATTTGGTTCTTTATTTGGGGGATTTCTAGTGCTAAGTTTTTGAAGCCCTTTAGATAGTCTAGATATTAATCCTCTCTCAGGAGTAGCTACCAAAGATTTTTTCTCATTTTGTCTGCTGTCTCTTCACTCTCTTAATAGTTTTCTTTGCTGTGCAACTTTTTAATTTGATGTAGTCCCATTTGTTGATTTTCAATATTATTTCCTACACTATTGAGATCCTATTCAAGAAGTCTTTGCCTATGTCTATGGTTTCAAGCGTTTCCCATGTCTTCTACCAGCAGTTTCAAAGTTTCCAGTCTTATATCTAAGTCTTTGATTTGATTTTAGTACACAGAGAGAGACAAGAATCTAGTCTCAGCCTTCTACATATGGAGATTCAGCTTTTTCTTAGTACTATTTGTTAAAGAAGGTATCTTTTTGCCAGCATGTTTTTAACTCCTTTATCAAAAATCAGATGGCTATAAGAACATGGGCTTGTTTCTGTACCTTCTATTCTACTCTATTTGTCTACATATCTGTTTTTGTGCCAGTACCAAAAAAAAAAAAAACTCCCATATTCCTAATGCTACCGTTGGCAGAACACTGAGCAAGTTATGAGCCCATTCCTTGCTTTTTTTCCTTACATCCTCACATCATCCAGGATCCTGGAGTGAGTCACAACTTCCCTCACTGAATTCTTGATTCAGGTTCTTTTATGGGCTGTGCCTGCTCAATGCTGGGTGTGGTGTCATGTTTGGCACCAGCTTGTCTGAGAATGCTGACATGGTAAAATTCAACTATATTTAGGCTGGTTTACCCTGTAATTTTCCACTGTTTATTAGAATAAGCACAAGTACAATACATAACTGTATGCTCTGCACTTAACATTATCAAGTCCTCTAAAAATCTCATGAGAAGGAAGACTTTTGCCAACCATCTTCTAAGCAGTACTGACACATCCTACACAGATTGCCTATCATACGACACTCAAGTAATCCAACTATAAAACAGTAAAAGCATTATATTCCACCTGAGACTTCTAATTCAAATGTCCTGTCATCACTGCTACCTGAAAATAAGACAGGTTTTTTAAAATTCAAATAAGGACAAACATTCAGCTTCATACCTGCTTCATATTTCCACTACCAGCACATAACTTTGGGTAAATTATTTGCCTTTTCTGAAACTCAAGTTTCCTGAGCTATAAAATGGAAACACTAATATCCATAACAGGATTGTTATAATGAAGTCATTATGACTAACTAAGTTAATATATGTGAAACACTTGCTCCAAGCAATAAATTCTACTTTTTTTCTTTCTTTCTTATCTTCTCTCCCTATTTCACCCCTATCCCCAGAAATATAAAATGAAAAAGTTTGGGAGAGAAATGTGATGAGAAGTAAGCAGGCTTAGTTTCTTGGGGCACAAATTAGAGACACTGGAGTACCTGACAACTCTTCAGCTGAATATGAATTACTCCTAGTGTCCTACATCCTCATGTTTACTATATCACCCCGCCCAAAAAAAAGTGGATCTCTTTACAGGAATATGTTTATACCATTATTAAAGTTAGTATCAGAGTTAAACCCTTTCATTTTATGACTAATAAGGCAAAATGTTCTACCTTTTATGAAGAATGTAAAAGAAAATTAGAACTACACCTGATGACATTAAAGTTAATTTTCTCTCAAAACACCAGTATGGATGGACATGGAGGCACACACCTGTAATCCCAACTAGAGAGGCTGAAAGAGGAAAATCTAAAGTTCAAACCCAGTATGGGCAACTTAAAAACTTAACAAAGAGACTCTGCCTCAAAATTTAAAGGGGATAGAGGCCAGCTCAATTGGAAGACCCTGGGTTAAATCTCAAGTGTTACATAAATACATACATACACACATACATATATACATACATACATACATACATACATACGTACTATTTGACATGCAGAAGGAAAATGTGCATAAAATGAATATGGCAAAATGTTAATAATTAATTACTAGATCTATGCTAATAATTATTCTTTCCATTTTTCAGTAAGAAATTTTTCTTAATTAAAAAACTAGGGCAGCAGACAACTAAAGAACTTGATAGACTCACACTAACACTCTCAGAGTTCACAAAAATAAACAATTTACTGTTTATACCATCTAATTAATAGAAAACAAAGCCTCCCTGATTCTGCCCCACTCTTAATAGATTTTATTATCTTACTTCAATCTGCCTGCTTGCTCATAGGCCCACCAGCACAGTGTTGCCACATGCAGAACAATGGCATGGGGCTGATTAGGAAAATGAATACCCATCTAGCAGCTACAAGTCCTTCTGATCATTCATACTCATTTTGAATGGATGTTGATGAAGATATTCCCAGCCTCCAGCACAAAAGCACCTCCGCTGTAAGGAAAGAATAGAGGGCTGGGGATTTAGCTCAGCACTTCAAGCACCTACCTGGTAAGTGGAAGGTGGTGAGTTCACTCCCCAGTGCCCAAAAAAAAAAAAAAAAAAAAGAATAGAAAACTTACTGAAGCTGGTGTGGTAATGCACGCCTTTGGTCCCAGCACCTGGGAGGCTGAGGTAGGAGGAGCATTGTGAGTTCAAGGCGGGATTGGGCTACAACGTGAGCTCAAGGCCGGTCTGAACTACATAGTGCGACCCTGTCTCAAAAACTAGGACCAGGAGTTTGGCTCAGTGGCTTAAACACCAAGTGCAAGGTTGTGAGTTCGATCCCTGGTGCCACACACAACAAAAGAAAGAAAGAAAGAAAGAAAGAAAGAAAGAAAGAAAGAAAGAAAGAAAGAAAGAAAGAAAAGAAAAGAAAAGAAAAGAAAATTTACTAAGATAATTTTTTTAATTTTCTAACTCCAAAACATGAAAATACTGAATACAATCACATAAACCTAAGAAAAATAAAACAGTAAAACAGATAAAGTTAAGTAGCATGCTCTATACCCTTAATGGCAAAGAGGGTTTTTCCCAACTTAATAGAAGTGAGAAAGGAATTCTATATACAGTACCCCACCAATACTGCAAGTTCAGGGGAACCTAATCTACACTGTGTTCTTTGTAAGGTACAAATTTAAAATAATATAAAGATGAGAACATTAAAAAATTCAAAAATTCACTTATTAAAAGGTCTAACTAATTTCTGGAACCTAAAGTAGTCCCATAAAACCTATGCCTTTAGCAGAGACTTAAAATTTTAAAGTTAAATATACTAAACAAATTGTCCATATTTCCTTTCTTAAGTAATTTAGGAGGCAAAACTGCTCAACAGAAAACAAGACTAGCAAATTAGACTAGGGGATTACTACTAGCACAATCAGATAACTAGGAATATATATCATATTACTACTACAGCCTCCCTATGCAGTTTTTAACCAATCACTTAACTATTATGTACCTGCTAAAACTGAAAACAATATTGCTACAGTTTATGTGTAGATGTCCTCCCAAAGCCTCGTGCACTTGAAGGTTGGGCTTTTGAGAGGTAACTGGATTTTGAGGGTGCTATATTTGACCTGCTGTTACGAGGTAGAGCCTGGTCAGAAGAGGTGAATCATGGGAAGGGCAAGGAGGAAGGGTCTATCTCCCTTCCTGGTTCCTCCCTTGACTCTCTACTTCCTGAATGGCAGGAGGTGTGTAGCTTCCTCCACCCAGGCCCTTCTGCCATTCTGTTTCTGTGTTTAAGCTTGCAGAACACAAACTTAGATCTTCCAAAACATGAGCAAAATAAACCTTTCCTCTTTTAAACTGCAGGTTTCAGGTAGTATATTCCAGCAATGAAAAAGTGACTCAGACAGACCTGGATACCATAAGTTTGGTTGTTGTTATGACCCTACCTCACTATATAATTCAGAATCTTTTGGAAGTAGTTCTGAAGAGGAATATGGAAAGGCTTGGAGATGCCAGATGAAAAAGCTCTAGGATGCTGTAAGCTGAGCTTGATGGGAGATTTTGGTCAGAGTTCTGAACAACAGAATTCTAATAAATATGCCAACAGCAAAGACCAGGCTTAAGAGGTTTCATTTGGAACAAGGTCTCCACTGGCAGTTGGACTCCAGGCCAAGCATATTATACTCAGAAAGAAAAATTGTCTACATTTTGCTCATGTTCCAAGACTTTGCAGGAAACTGAAATTAAGAGTGGTAGATAAATCTGGCAGAAATTCCAAGGCAGCCCAACATTCAGATTGTAACATGAGTACTACTGGGGGCTTTTAGACAGCTTCACATTGAGAATCAAAAGGCAAAAAGCCCATTTAAAGGTTCTAGTTTTGTAAGAAAGGAAATACGTGCAAATGCAAAGCAGAAGAGAGCTAGGTTGCTGGGGGGAAAAACGTGCATTAAAAAGAAGCCAAGTACTTTGGATCAGGACCACAGAAAAAATGGCTTGAGGATATGTCAGAAATCAACAAGAACCCTCCCTTTACAGCTCAAGGCTATGAAGTTTCAACTTGAGAATAAACTCCCAGAGCACTGTATTGGAGAAGGGCCACATGGGTAATTGATTCCCAGGATTCAGTTCACAGTGCTCAGCCATACAGGCACTTAAAAGTCTCTCCAGCCATGATGCAAAAGCGTCTGACTACTGCTTGAGCTGGCAGTAAATCTTGGCATCATTCACAAGCTGCTACTTTTACAGGCACAAAAAATGCAAGGGCTGTATGGTTATGGAGGCTTTCACCTAGATGTCAGAAGAAAGCCTGGGAGGTCAGGCAGTGTGCCCTAAGAAGGCAGTGTGTGAACTTGTGAAACTGAAGCTCAAAGTGCAGTGGAGGCCTCAGAAAATTAAAGAAGCCAGGAACATGGAACATCTAAAAAAAGTGAAATGGAGCAAACAACCCAGCCTAAGAGAGAAGCCATGATGGCTACGAAAACTGGAAATGCCAGGGAGAGGGGGGCAACCCAAGCCTTTTGGGGCTCACATCTCACCAGTTTGTCCCATTGCTAGACATGGAGCTACAGGATTTAATGTTTGCCCTGCTGGGTTTCAGTTTTCTTTGGTCTTATTCTTTTCCATCCTCTTCTTTCTCCTTTTTGGAATGGAATGTTTATCCTGTACCACTGTATATCAGTAATGTTTAGTTTCTTTTTTATTTTATGGGGGCTCACAGTTAATAATTTGCTTTGAGGGCTGGAGATACAGCTCAGCAGCACAAATACCTGCTTGGCAAGTGCAAGGTCCTGGGTTTGAGTACCAGTACCAAAAAAAAAAAAATAATAATAATAATAATAATAGAATCTGCTTTGAGTCTCAGCAGAGACTTTGAACTTGTATTCTTTAGCGCTGCTGAAATTGTTAAGACTTTAGCAACTCTTAGAGATGGACTAAATGCACTTTGTATAAAGAGATGTTCATGAGCCTTGTGGGGAGGCCAGGGCCGGAATTTTATAGTTTATAGTTAGATGGCCCCCAAAGCTTTATCCTTTTGAAAGGATTATTAGGGCATTATAGCTGATTAGCTTTTAGGAAGTGGGTCCTACTCAGAAAAGGCAGGTCCCTTCCCAGGTCCTCTGCTCACTGCTTCCTAGATGCAATGACACAAGCAGCTCTTCCTCTACTATACCCCTCTGCCATGCCATTCTGCCTTGGACTATAACCATGAGCCAAAATAAGCCTGTCTTCCTTTAAGTTATAGGTGTCAGATATAGTGTCTCCATCAATGAAAAAAATGACTAAGACAAACACTAACCAAACTTTCTGAACTGAAAATAAGCCTATTAAAAATAAATTTAAAATGCAGGGCTACATAAATGCTAATTAAAAAGTAGTACTGATGTGAGAACAAATACAGTTGGGAAGGAATCAATGCCCAAAGGATATATATTTTCAACACCTAGGGGATAAGCAATCTTTGATGAAGTCATCCTTTTAATCCTTTGAGTATACTGTAAGTCTGAATGCAAACCATCAAATCTAGACTCACTACAATAAACATCGAAGGCAATGACCATATATGAAACTAATACGAGATTTCAGCAGCCAACCCTGTAATTCTATGCCTGTAATCTCCCCTCTACCCAGGTGTCTATATGTGTGTTACTGGGGATTGAACCCAAGAGCTCCTGCATGCTTAGCAAGTACTGTAATACTAAGCTATATCCCCAGCCTTACCAGTAATCTTCATTTCACTGAAATTTAGGTACCAAATAATCTCCTAAAATCCAAGTTGCAGCATATTATGCCAGACTCTGTTGAATTAGCATTAATCCTGAAGGCTTGGGAAAAACTGATTTAGTTTAACCAGATTTTGTTGCACAGCCATGGAATGTAGAGTCTGTCCCTGGCAATGGATATAATCTAATGTTCTTCAATACAGCTTTCTCAGAGAGTACCTCAATTAAATATTTCTGGCCAGGTGCAGTGGTGTAAGCCTGTAATCTCAGCACTCAAGAGTCTGAAGCAGGAGGATTGCTGCAAGTTCAAGGCCGGCCTGAGCTAAATAATGAGTTCAAAGCCAGCCTAAACTGTATAGTAAAACCCTGTCTCAAAAAGACTATATATATATATATATATATATATATTTGCATATGCAATGAATATAGATTTACAATTATTTTCTGACAATTTTCAAATCAAATTTAATTGTTATTAACAGCATAGCAAAAAAAAAAAGTCCCACTTGGTCCAAATCCAAACCTCTACCACTGAGTACTCTCTAGAACCCTGGGAAACTTACCTAACTGGATGTAAAATAGTGTCAGTCACACCTAAGCCAAGAGATAATGGGTTAATACTGGTTGTTACAACTGCATCTGACCTCAGATTCATTTTGAAAGATCAAATAAAATAATGTGCCCAACTAGCATGGCATCATGACACAAAATAGCATAGTATTCTTATTATTTATAGTTTTTCTTTTCAATTTCATCTACTTTTATTGAATTTTATCCTTCCTACCAAAAGCCTACATCATCTGCTTGGAGTACTGGTAATATATAAAAAAATAAGAAAAATATTACATGTAATGTTTAGTATGAGCAAGATACTGAGTGTTTTATAAAGTTTATCAGAATCCTTACAATTTTCAGCCGGGCGTAATGGCGCATGCCTTTAATCCCAGCACTCGGGAGGCTGAGGTAGGCGGAGCATTGTGAGTTCCAGGCCGGCTTGGGCTACAACGCGAGCACAAGGCTGGTCTGAGCTACACAGTGCGATCCTGCCTCAAAAAACCAGGGCCGGGAGTTCGGCTCAGCGGCTTATGTGCCTGTCAGGCAGGCGCGAGGTTGTGAGTTCAATTCCCAGTGCCAGGGAAAAAAAAAAAAAAGAGATGAATATAAGTTTAAGGATGACCAATTGCTCTCCTGCTAATCACTGCCATGTTGTGCAGTGCATTCACATTAACACAGGGCCTGTCCCAGATTACAGACCTGCCCTTAAACGAAGGAACTGACAATTGGCTTTTGATTTGAACCTCATATCTGAAGCCAGTGTTTCTTCTGTCTATGGTTTCTTCAACTGTATGGCATGTCTTCAACTTGCAGTTATATAAACTTCCTAAATAATCAGCTACTCTGGAATGATAAGTGCCTACATTTGAGTGACCCACCATCCACAGCTTGCCAAAGTCAATATCATGTTACCTTTACCTTAAATCAAATATCTTATTGTAATAATGAAAGAGAAAGAAAGAAGTGCTCAAAATTAAAGAACAACTGGGATAGGGGAAAGGAGAAATGGAAGAAAGGAAAAGATTATATGTATGTAGATATATACATATAACTATGTATGTGTAAGTGTGTAAGATAGATAACTATACTACTAATTCTGTTAGTTCATCAAAAAGAATAGTTTATGTTTCCATTATCTAACTGTCTGATCATTTTTTATGCCTAGATCTTGTAACTTGAACAACTACTTCTAAGGTAACAATATGCAATGCTAACTAGTGTTGATTTCTTACTGTTTATTTTTTTTAAATTCTGCATTATTTCTACCCTTTTTTGTTCTGTTTTTTAAAATTAAAAACTAAAACAAGATAAAAAATAAATCAAATATCTTAAATATAATCATGAAATGTAATGAATATCACCCAGATACTTTGAAGCAGCAAAGAGAAAAAAAAATGCATTAGTATAAAATCCACTAATAATCAAAAACATTCTAATAAGTTCCTACTTCTTTATAAATTTCTATCTCCTCCTTTCACTTCCTGGAGATGGAAATACATTTGGCTTAACCAGAGCAGATGAATAAATTCAACAACTGTTATTTATAAATGAGCAAATAACCACTTGAGTGGCTCCCATTGCTCATTTACTATATGTAGTAGGTGCCAAAAACTAGAAATTCATAGCCTGCTTAGGAAATACATGCAAATAAATACACATAATGAACACATTGTGTACCTGAAATATAAGCAGAAAATAAATTCACGAAGAAGTTCTAAAGGGAATTGAAGCAGAAAATCCTGAAAAAAATACCAGGAATTTACCAAGTAAAGGTGAAGGGAAGAAAAAGAGAAAAAGAAAATTGAAAGCAAGTTTCAAGTGTACAGCAAAAAAAAAAAAAAAAAACCATGGAAGTATTACAAATACATGAACTTTTCTAGGAATAACAATAGAGTCAGGTGTGGTGACACATGCCTGTAATCTCAGCACTGAGGAGGCTGAAACAAGAGGACTGCCGTGAGTTTGAGGCCAACCTGAGCTATGTAATGAGTTCAAGGCCAGCTTGAACTACACGGTGAGACATTGCCTCAAAAAAAAAAAAAAAAATAGCCTAGGATGGCTACATTCATGGTTCTCAACTCTGATGAAAAGGGGAAGGGTCTTAAATACATAATTTTATATCATTTCACAGGTTTCTGAAGTTCAGCCAAACTGAGAAGCACTGAACTAAAACCACAGATTACTGAACCTGGGACACAGAATTGATGAGATTAGGCAAAAAAGATAGCCAGAGGTTAGGCTATAGGATATAGTAGAGTCTCCCAAAACTATTATGCAATTAATGTATTAACATTATTTTGGTGAGAGGAATATCATCAAATTTGGAGACTGGATTCCAAAAAAAAGATGAATAATCTTTGTTCAGTTTTTTGGGTTTTGTTTGTTTGGTACAGGGAATCGAATTTGGGATCTTGCACTTGCCAGGCAGGCACTGTACCTCTGAGCTATATCCCCGGCAGTAATCTTTTCTTGATGCAATAAATCAACCAAGATCTTTTTAACCAAGTTTTTAAACAAGAAAATGACACAAAAACTCAAAGATGCTCACATCTTAATCAACAGAACCTATGAATATATTAAGTTACATGACAAATGGGAATGAAGATTGCAGGTAGAATTAAAGTTGCTAATCAGCTATGCGATCAGGCAATTATCCTGATTAACCAGGTGAAACCAGTGTAATCACAAATGCTTTTAAAACTAGAAGAGGAAGACAAAAGAAAAGACTTCAAGAAAAAAATGTGAAGCTAGCAGGGTGACAGAAATGCTTCGTGACCACTTTTTCATGGATGAAGGCAGCCATGAACCAGGGAATACATATAGGCTCCAAAAGCTGGGAAAACCAAGGAAACAAATTCTCTCCTAGACCCTCCAGAAATGACTATAACTATGCTGACACCTTGACGCTAGGCCAGTGAGGCACATGTCAAACATTTGAATTACAGAACTGTAAAATAATGTATATTGTCATAAGCCACTAAGTTTTTGGTCTTTTGTTACAGTACCCTTAGAATATTAGTATACTTTTTTACTTAAAAATTAATTTTGATTTCACTACTTCAGGTCCGGCTCAAAAAGTATCTCAAAGAATTAATTACAGTTTCATCTGTTCTGCCATATAAGTAAGTACACTCATCATATGTCATAATTAGATGTTTATATAATACTCTTCCCCACTAGATGATGTGTTCTTAAAAAACAGAAACCAGAAGATACTTTATTTATCTTTCCATCCTGAGCATATATCAGGCACTAATAATTCTTTTTCAAAAAATCTAATGTATATCTCTTCACCTCCGAATTCATGGGTCTGTATTCCCTTCTGGGCCCCCAACACTCACACAGTTTTGATCAAAAGAAAAAATAATAATAATCTATCTTCCTATCCAATAAATCTCAGCATACTATCAGCACACATAGGCCCTATCCCCATCACAACACATCTGCCAGTCTATATACCCAGGCAGTCAAGGTTTGGAAGAGGTCTCCCAGCATCTTCACTAAAAACTAGCTCAATTTTCAACCAGACAAATTTCACTTAGGCCACAGAAGAGCACTCATGAAAGACAAGTACACAATTTACCAAGAGTGAACAAGGTTATACTACAAAGTATACATCCCAAAGGGGCAGTGTTAATGCTATACCAATATCCCTCAGGTTAACTAACATACTTCTCAGAAGGGGCAGGCCACTTTTAAGCTTTCAATAGGACTTTTAAGTGAGGAAGAGATCTCTAGACAAAAGAAATGGGAGGAACGAAATGGAGTCAGCTTCTCCTGAAACCCAAATACTGGAATTTCAAACAATTCGCTTTACCTCTTTGGGTCTCAATTTACTCTTAAATGAAATACAGTTTGAAATGAGCTTAAAATGAGCTTAAAGGGTGCCTAACAACATCCTTTCCTTTATTATTCACTCTCCACACAGTGCTCCTAAAACTATCATCTTACCTTGTATATTCCATAGATAAGGCCATCAAGCACATAGCTTGCACTGCCTTCCCTGAACATTTATACAATCTGGAAAAATTAATCCATACTCCACTCACACATCTGCTACTCATTAAACAGATGACCAGCACATGGTGGGAGATTTATAGTACTAGTTTCTCCATTCTTCTGCCTATCTGAAAATTTTTGTAATGTGAAGTTTACTACCTAGAAAGCACTCCAATAAACTTTAACATATTCCATGTATTGAAAAGAAAAATATGCTTAATATAAGTAATATATTTCTATACTAACTTTTAGTAATCTATTTTCCCATCTCAGTGTTCAGTAAATCTACAACTAAGCAGTAACTTTACTAAACCACAAACTGAACCAATGTAAAATTACAAAAAACGAATTTTTCACAAATTAAACCTATATATTTTCTAGTTATTAATGAACAAAATAGTTGCTAAAATTTCAGTTTAATTCAAAATCTAGATTAACTAAATCTCCTGTACCTATCAACCAGCTATAATAATTATCAACATATTTAGAATTTTGTTTCACCCCACCCACACTCCCAAAAGAAAAAACACTAACCACTCACAAAAAAAAAGGATGATACAACACGTTTCACTTCCTGTATTTCTAATACTTCATGAACAGTTACTTTTCTTTACAAGAAAGGCATCTGATATTATGGAAAAATAACTTAAACATGACTTTTCAATTTAAGAATCTGAGTACACTGCCAAAGATATTTCCAATATAATATGCTCATTTAATTTCATCTTTATATTCCTTGGCATTAACACAGTAACTGACTTAGCAGATATTCCAGAAATGTTTATAAACCAAACAAGTTTGTGAGAAAACACTATAAAGATAATGCTATGCCTTGTATCTAGATGTCCCCTCAAAGTCTCATGCGCTTATAGGTGGGGCCTTTTGGAAGGGCTGGATCAAGGATGTGTGACACTGGGATCAAGGGGTGTGAAAATTAAATGGTTTAGCACAGATAATGGAAGCACCAACCCGCCTGTCAGTGGCACCATTGGACAGGCTTATAGCCTGGATAGAATAAAAAGACAGTGGGAAGATAGGCTTGCCGCTGCTGTGTCTACCTGCTTTATCATGGACTGTTTCTCTGCCACCATTCCCCTCTAACCATACTATCTTACCTTGGAGCGAGCTGACTATAGGCTGAAACCTTTATGAACTGTGAGTTGAAATAAACCTTTCCTCTTTTAACTTGTAAGTATCAGGTATTTTATCTTAGCAATGAGAAAAGTATGCCAGATAACAAAAGTAAATTTAGCCAAAGATTTAACAATTGGAAAAGACAAGCAGAAAAGAAGAGAATTCATTTTGGGTAACTGTATAAAAGCAGAGAAAAATAATTATATCTAATTTTTATAATCTTTAAGCTTTGCTCATTACAAACACATATTCCCCTTACACAAATTCAAATTTGAAAAAGAGTAGGAAGCATGGTGGTGCATGCCTGTAATCCTAGCACTTGGGAGACTGAGGTAGGAGGATCACCTCAAGTTCAAGGCCAGCCTGGTCTCCACACTGTGTTCAAGGCAAAACTGAACTGCAAAATGACTCCCTGTCTCAACAAAGAGTAGTACATGGAATTTGAATACATTTTTTTAAAACTTAAATTCTGATCTATAACATGTTGGCAACATGCTGGACATTTTAATCACTAATGAAAATACGTTATTTAGAGACATATTGTGAAGGGTACATAAAGTGATCACAAAGCTTAGATTTCTTTTCACTTGGCCACTTTCAAATATTTGGCCCCAACCACAATAGATGCCATTATTTCAGCAAATAACAACTATAGTATTTCATATCAATATGTTTTTAAATTTTAAAGAGAGCCACAAAAAATAGAGAACATAGGTAAAGAAACGCAGTAATCACTCGTGAAAACAGTATACAATAATATGCATCATGCACATATAGTGAGAAAATTGACTAATAGCTGAGTAGCATAAAAGCCTGTACAACTGGATAACAAGAGAAGACTGACAATATTAGGAACTATCATTAGCCAACAATAGCATTCCATGATTGTAATCCCAGCATTCTAGAAAAGCATCACACAAAGGTAAAGTGACTTACACAAGATCACAGACTGAATAAGTAACAGCCAAAAATTGAATTAAAGTAATCAAATTCCAGATACATAAGCCCTTAATTACTATACTGTAGTAAAATATAAACAATAAAAAAAGATGAGATGGAGTGTTTCTTTTTTTTTTTTTTTTTTAGTGCTACTGGGGATTAAACTCAGGCAAATACTATCAATGATTTTAAATAAAAGTTTAACATCTACCTCAAGGTTCAAATATATCCTGTTCCTCTTCATTTTCCACTGTAATGATTATAACCAACTTCAATGTTTCAAAAGTTGCTAAAGAAACATAAAGTGTGTTACAGGCTCAGGAACAAATAATCAAAAGAGTACTTAGGACTTGGCAGGGTTGTAATAGGCACTAACAGTTTCATTCAGATAAACGGCTCAAACCAGAAAGCCCCCTTGCTCTCAGTAGAAAATTGTGTTTAAGACATGAATCACACAAAATCAGGTGAGTGGTACACATCAGTGATCCTAGTACTGAGGAAGGCTGAGGTAGTATGATCATAAGTTCAAATCTCACATGGTTAAATTCATGAGACTGTTTTGCAAATAAAAAATAAAAAGGGACTAGTGATATTATCCAGTGGTAGGGCATCCCAGTACCAAAAAAAAAGAGAAACAGAGACAGAGACAGAGACAGAGAGACAGAGACAAGGCAAAGCAAAGCAAAGGAGAATAGTTACATAGAACAGATTTTACTTAAATATAGAAAATACCAATATCTCTATCAATATCTTAATCTCATCCTCTTAAATTTCTATTTTGCCATGTATGATAATATACATAAATATTTTATTACTTGCATATACTTTTCTAAAACATTTAAAGAAGGTATTCATTATTTACCAGTCAGAATACATGATCAAAAAATTTAAAATTGTGCCACTATTTGTGCGTGTGTGTGTGTGTGTGTGTGTGTATACTGAAGATTCAACCTGGTGCCTCTTGGCATGCACTCTACCACTGAGCTTATACAGCCTTAGCCCTTAAACATTTTATTTTACACCCTAAAGTTTCAGGATATTTTTAGTTAATTCATCACCAGATGATTTCTAAAGTACTATGTTGACTGTCTCTACCTATAATAAAGGCCTTTTCAGGAACTTTCAACAAAATGTGAGAAGGACAAATAACACAGTTGTCATCTGAGAAGCCATCCACAGTATGCATATAAAAATTATGTGTTTTGCGGCTCAACAAGATTAAATAATCTCATCAGCACTGTAATAGGAATCTGAAGCGTTAAAGATTTTCTGTCCATCTCACAACTATCAGAATTCCTATCTGCTCCAAGAAGGGTCATCAGCTATCTAAGAGAAAACCTTTTCTACCGTAGGAAGAATGGAGTAAAGGAGGTTATTATTGTTAAAACCACTGACAGTGTTAGTGAAAAAGTTTGTTCATACTACCTTTCTAGAAGACAATTTGGCAGTCAGTATGCATCAAAATGTTAAATGTACATTTCCTTTGATCTAGCAATATACTATTACAATTCATAATAAGACAACTAATCACAGGTACAAAGATATAGTACAAGAACATATAAATGCTAAAAATCTGGAAATAATCTGTTTATCACTACCAGTGATTAAACGAATTGTTCAGTCTGTATAATGGAATACTACATTTGACACATATCTTTGTTGTATACTGTGCAATTTGGAAAATATGTTATAAAATATCAAGTATAAAAATCATCATTTTAAATGAGAATGCCAATTTGTATAAATGAAAGAAAAATAGTGGCACTATGTGTACCAAACTTTTTACTGCATTGATAATGGGCTTTTAACTTTTACTTTTATCGTCAAGCTTTTCTATATCCTCTGAATTTTTTTTACTATATGTTTATATTCAAAACCAGAAAGGAAAAAATTCTTTTCATTTTGCAAAATAATAATTTTTAGGATTCTGACAGTTTTCTTAAAAACCTAAACTTATTTCCCTTCCATGCTAGATGCTATGCAGTATATATTTACCCTAGAAGTGGTTTTCAGAGCATACCTAAACCCATAGCATAAACACCACATGAAATTACATAGAAATGCAAATTTGCAGGCTCCACTCCAAAATGACCGTATTAGAAACTCTAGGGGTGAAGCCCAGTAATCTGCCTTAAAAAGCCCCCAAGAAGCCAGGGATATAGCTCAGTGGCACAGTGCTTGCCTTGCAAGCGTGAGGCCATGAGTTTAATTCCCTGATTAAAAAAAAAAAAGTCCTCAAGATGATATCAACACAATCAAGTTTGAAAACTACTTTTTAAGATACTCGAAACTGTGAAAAGCACGATACTGCGAGTTCGATCCCTGGTACCAAAAAAAAAAAGATACTCAAAACTTTGTGACCTAAAACACCAATTAAACTCCTCTTGGTTTATTAATGCCACATAAATAAAGCCAATCAAATGTAAGGTAATGTTCTCACCCAGAGATCCTGCTTGCTGATGCCTTTGGTGCAAGAAAGACCTCCAAGACACTCCAGAAACTCTAAGCAATAGCAAATGAACTTGGAATCCCAGTTGACCACACAATCACAGAAACACAACTGAGAATATGCAAATCTCTGGCAAAAATGTTAGGTTTATTCAACAAACAATGGAGCTATTAACTGAATCCAGGCATTGTAATCTCAACATGGCAAGAACATCTTTATTAAAGCTTCAGTGTTACTAAATGGTGAACAGACTAAACACATCAAAGTCCAAAACACATTCACAGTAAATTCACTTGAGATATCATTTTTCCAGGGGAAGCAAAACATGCTCAGTATTACAATAAGGAAAATATGGAAGAAACAAGAAAAAAAAAGGAAGAAAGGGAAGATAAAGAAACAGTGCATTTAAAATTACTGCATTTATAGACACAACTTTGAAAAGAGTTCTCATTTACTGTTTTAAAGAAATTTTTAATACTTACAAATAAGGTCTACGCTTGCCCCTTAGTACATTTTCCCTCTTCAAGATATTGTACTTGACATCAAATGTTGGCAACAATGTGGAAAAATTAGAACTCTCACATATTATTATTAGAAATGTAAAATGGTACATCCTCTTTGGAAAACAAGTTTGGCAGTTCCTTAAAATGTTAAGTTACACTGACACAGCAATTACACTTCCAGATATATATTCCAAAAGAACTGAAAACAAATATTCACATAAGAGCTTGCACACAAATATCTATAGAAACTTTATTTGTAATAGCCAGAAACAACCAAGATGTCCTTCAATGGGTAAATCATTAAACAAACTATGGTATAGTCATACTATGGAAAACTATGGTATAGTCACGTTCAGCAGTAACAAGGTATAAACTAGTGATACATAAAACAACCTGGAGGAATCTTCAGGAAATTGTGCAAAGTGAAAAATGCAAACCTTGCAAACTTACCAAATGCACATTTCTGCTTATACAATGTTCTTTGAAAAAATTACAGAAATGTAGAACAGGTTCATGGTTACCAGAGATTAAAGAGGGGATGAGGGCAGTCAAAAACTGCTGGAGCAGGGAAAAAAAAAAAAGATGTCAAAACTGCTGCTTATGGTGATGGTGACAGAAATATCCTGTATCTTGACCTTCAAAGTACTAGTTTAGTATCCTGGTCCTGATATTGTACTGTAGTTCTACAAGATGTTACCACTGGGAGACACTGGGTAAAGGTCAAAGTATCTCTGTATTCTTACAACTTCATGTTCACTTACAATTATCTCAAATTAAGAAGTTTAATTTTCAAAAATATACTCAGTCATATTCACATTTAACATTTTAAATTATGTGAATAATTTATTTTCCTTTGGATTTTAAGATCTCTTCTCATTTTAACTTTCTCTTACTTTCGCTATTCATTCCAAAAGATCATCATATAGCTCTTTCTTACTAATGTCAAGAAACTCCTTTACCTCATCAAAAATAAAATATTTGGCTACCTCCATATCCTTTAACTTTTTCCCTTTAATGTGTTCCATAAACATGCATTCCTGAAATAAAATTTCATACAAAAATATTTCATAATAAGGGCCATGGATTTAGCTCAGTGGCATAAGTGCTTGCCTGGCAGGTGCAAGGTTGTGAGTTCAATCCCTGGTACAAAAAAAAAATTCATAACTGAATTCATTCAAGTCTAATGTCTGTTTTTTAACTCACACTGCTTGGTAAGATCACATTTCACTTTAGTACCTTTAGAATTTTAGTGTTTATCAGCACCATAGATTCCCCAGAAAATGGAAACTGGTTCCACTCTGATGATTCTTGCTGGCTTAGATAATTCACTGAACAATAAGTGTTTCAAAGTTTTAAATTACAGGAATTAGAAGGGAGATACAAAGATACAGGAAATAGAAGGGAGATACAAATGTAGGGAAAAAGCAAATGCTCAACTTGCAAAGAAGAAAAACATAAAGAAGCAAGTTTTAGAAGTAGATATTTTCTGGGGATGTAGCTCTGAGGTACTGCTTCTCTGACATGCATGAGGCCCTAGGTTCAATCCCCAGTACCACAAAAAAATAGAGAGAGAGAGAGGCGGGGAGGAGAACTATTGAGAATAGGAAAATGTGGCTATGTTATAGAACATACCCACATGGGATATCATGCTTCACTATACAATATCACACTGCCAAATATATGTCACAGATCTTGTCATAGTCCATGTCTACAAAAACAAGGTCAACACTGAAAGTCTGTGTTATTTCACACTTTTTAATAACAAAATTATGTAAAGCAAGAAGCCTATATTTTAACTCAAATCATCACTGTTGGCAAACGGCCTTCATTATTTATCTAATGTAACAGAACACTCTAGAGTTCTAAATATTAGAAGCATCTAAATAATAGGACTGTTCTAAAAGAAGAGTGTTACTGTTGTCAGTGACTTTGCTTTTGTTTTTAATCTAAAAATTGATCTAATTATCAAACTACAGTAGTAAATGAAGATAAATTCACTCTACTGTAAGATGAACGTTAATTGGAAGATCTCTAAGGCTGTGAATAGCAGGTAGGGGTTTTAACAGAGTCCTAATCCACATGTACCATTGCAAGTCAAATAAGTCAGTCTTCTTGTTTGCATTGTCATGGCTCTTGTTGGCTCAGATGTGTTACTGGGTAATGTGTGTTTTAAAGTTCCAAATTAGAGCTATGCAAACATATTACATGCTTAAATTTAATGATTATTTTGCTCTTGGGTACTACCATATCTCGATTTTTGAAAATGATAACTTTTTTTTTTTTTTTAATTTTTTGCAACAGAGTCTTCCTGTGTTGTCTAGGCTTCCATCGAATTCACAATGTTATCCTGGCCAGCCTCCAACTCTGGACAATTCTCCTGCCTCATCCTCTTGAGTGCTGGGATTGCACTAAAAATGATTAACTTTTCAAACAGGGTAGGTTCTAGATATTCTAGGTAAATGATTTCTTGAATAAAACATATGCTTTGCAGCCAGTAAGTTTTCTAAATTACATACCTGAAAGCAGAACATCTATATCTGACTATTTTCTTAGTAGTCAATGTTTGAAACAGAAAAGATGAATTTTTTTTAACCTTTTAATTTAAAACTACTCAAAACAAAATCATTATGGCCTTTATTTCTGAACTGGACCACACCCAAATTATTTCTAGAGAAGAACCATGACCCTATCCTTGGTATCCTCTCACTCATTTTTTCTGGAGGAATAAGGTAGCTTCTTCTGGTTCTCCAACGTTCACAAAAGATATTAATCCTACCCACACCTGGCTAACTCTTAAAGCACATGTCACCCAGTACTTAACCAAAACACTTAACCAAAACACAGGCAAGTGATATGTTCAGAAAAGGAAAAAAAAAAAAACTTAAACTCATTAATACTCAACAGTTAACAAAAAGCTTAACTACTAAAACTTGTACTTTTGAAGAATTAATTAGCTGGGGATTTAGCTCAGTGGCATAAGCGTCTGCCTGGCAGGCGCGAGGTTGTAAGTTCAATCTCCAGTACCAAAAACAAGAAAAAGAATTAATTAATGTATATACAGTGCATACATTCTACAAAGTTACAAGTCATGGAAACTAGATATATATGCATTTCACTAAGGAAATGATCTATTGCCTTTATAAGAGTCTCAAAGATCCCAAAGGGTAAAACACTTCCAACTTCCACTGTAGGTATTATAAAATCTACACACTGATTAACCCAAGAGCAGCAAAGAACTGTATTCCTGGATCACTTTATTTTGACTCCCTGCATAATTGCTTTTACTAATTGTACATTAGCTATACTAATGCATTCACTAAAGCACACAAACAGCCCCATCACCTACTGCTGCATTTATTGTATAGAAAGAAAGTTAGGACGCAAGGCAAAAACAATTCTCTGATCTTAAATTAAAAACCAAGAATGACTAGTGTTAAATTAAAGTAGCTACCCTTTAATTTTATAATATCATAACTCATACAATAACTATGTCTCTTTTTATACTATCTGCTGGAAGGAAAACCTAGAGCCAGATATGAATGAGTCTCCTAACTGCTCTTGCTCTTGACTTCTCATTCTCCTCCCAACCTTAATTTTCCTTCCCCCTTTCTTCATCACCTTTAATGTATCTATTATGTACATGTATTTTTCAACTTATATAGATGTTTATAAACAATTTAATTTCTTTCTAGAACAAGGAAAGGGAAAACACAGAGACTAATCATCAATCAACCAGAATACGAGAGAAAGGAGATTGAAGTAACTCAAAAAAAACAAAAAAGTTAAAATTAATCCCCCCAAAATAGTCAAAATGTGGCATAAAATACTAAGTTAAAGATAGATGACCACATTATCTGAGTGACTGGTACTGTGAAGGATGCTTTTGCTTTCTCTCCCCCACCCTCTCCCTTTCTCTTTTCCACTCTCTCCACCTCTCCCTCCTTCCTTTTTTCCTCTTCTCTTAAAAGTCTTAAAAGATATCTGTAAAAGAGACAAAGCTTCTCTCTTTTTTCTTTTAATACTCTTCCTGCAATATAGGCAACACCCATTTAACAGATAAGAAAAGGACAAGAAGTATGATTAACTGATTTCTGCACAACCCAGTTAATGGGGAGAGGCAACTAGGAACAGAGGGTAGAAAAAAGTCGTAAGACTGTCAGAGGCAGAAAAGTAATAGATGGGAGAGCTACCTCCTCTTACCTAGTTACCTAATGACATTAAATTTACAATTTTTTAAAATATCCTATTTGCTCCCAGTAAGATGTAGCTTTACAATTTTTTTAAAAAATAAAAGAAAATTAAATATAGGAAGCATCACTGTGTTACCACAAAATATATACGGCAAAGGGATACGCACCAAAACAATAACAGTTTGTCATAGAATTATAATTTTTAATCTAGTTTCCAAATTTCTTATAATGTTGACATACTGTTTTAAGATCTAAAACATTAAACAGATAAGATTTTACTATTAATATGTTATTAACTATGTTACCCTTAAATCTGTGTAGCATTATACAAAACAATTTCTTAAGACAATAATCAGATCATAAAGTTGTCTACCATGATGAAATATAGCAACATCATTCTTACAATACAGGAATCTTAGAAATTGGAGGTAGCAAGTAAGCTAAAAAAGAGGAAATCATCAGCAAAAACCTTAGAGCTAACCTCTCTCTGGGTGAGAATGCTAAATGAGGGACTCAATGACTGGGTCCAATATTACACACCTGGAATCAATACAGAATATAGATTTTATGGTAGGGAGATTAAAATAAATCAAGCAGGAATCTGGACTTTAAAAGATGACATTCACAACTGGTACTGAAACAATCAGAATATCCATATGGCAAAGAATAAAACTGGATATCCTTCCTTATGTCATACATAAAAATTAACTTGAAATGGATCACAAAGATAAGACGTAGGAGATAAAATTATAAGACATTTAGAAAGAATATGAACAATTCTTCAAGATATTGGGGTAAGCCAAAGCTTCCTATGACATTAAATACCAAAAGGACAAAAAAATAGATACATTTGATTTCACAAACATTAAAAACTGTTCAGCAAAAGTTAAGAAAATAAAAGATACCAAAAAGTGAAAAGAGAATTCACAGAATAAGGCAAACTATTTATAAATCACATCTGAGAAGACACTGATATGCAAAGAACTCCTTCAACTTCACAATAAAAAGACAAATAACCCAATTTAAAAGTGGACAAATGATCTGAATAGACACTTTCCTAAAAAGATAAATGATGACCAATAACCATATGAAAATAGCCATGAGGAAAAAATAAATCAAAACTACAATGAGATGAAACTTCATACCCACTAGGACAGCTAAAATAAAAAGGATAATAACAAGTGTCACCAAGAATATGGAGAAATTGAGACCATCATACATTGCTATGAGAATGTAAAAGTGGTGCAGACTCTGGAAAACAGTTTGGCAGTTCTTCAAATGTAGAACAGAGTTACCACATGACCTAGAAATCCCACTCCTAGGTACCCCCCTGAGAAAAATGAAAACACAAAACTAGTATGAAAGCTAGTGCAACTACAGGTAACAGCAGCACTGTTCACAATAGCCACAATATGGAAACAATCTAAACATCCATAGAGCTATTACTGTTCATGAGTGATTTGTAATCAAAATTTTAGTATTTACATTACAAAGCAGCAATCTATATTTTAAAAATAGGACAGACCCTAATGTCTATGGAACTGTTTTCCAAAATTAAACTTGTGGCTACCAAATAATTTTAAAGATAAAAACAGGAGAGATATGGCTGCTTTTCCAAAAGAATTTGCTAGGCAATAGCCTCTGATGTATTAATATCCATGGACCTTTCACAATTACTTAGCACATATGGAAATCTACTAACATTGCATGTATGGTTTAAGATGAAAATAAGCATGGTTATTTAATGAAAAATTCAAGCTACTATAATTTCTCAAACAAAAAGGTAAAGACAAAATGAATAACTTGGAATCACAGAAAGAAAATAAGTGAGGATACACCAATAATTGGCAAAGAGTTTGGTTAGGCAACATACCTAAGTGGATTTTCTTGAAGAGCTGGAATTTTAGAGAACAATATATAACCTCATACCTGCAACCAATTTATTGCTATTTTCTGTTCTCTAGTACCTCTTCTATCTCAGGAATAGCTAAAAATCTGGTACCTTAAAAACATTACTGTGGAGCTGAGTGCAGTGGCTCACATGTGTAATCCCAGCAACTTAGGAGGCTGAGGCACTAGGATCACCAAATTCAAGGTCATCTGGGCAAGTTATAGTTATATTTTAAACATTTTAAAAGGAAGGTTGTTTGGGGGAGGAGGTGGCTGAGAATGTAGCTCAGCGGTAGATCACCTCTGAGTTCAATACCCAGTACCACAAAAAAGAAAAAAAAAAGGTGGGGCGGGGGGAAACTACCTCAGAAGATAGAAGACATAGTAAAGTCACTCTATGAAGTGTGGTAGAGGAATTTAAGAATTACAGTTGAGGAGCCGGGCGTGGTGGCTCACGTCTTTAATCCCAGCACTCGGGAGGCTGAGGTAGGTGGAGCATTGTGAGTTCGAGGCCAGCCTGGGATACAACGTGAGCGCAAGGCCGACCTGAGCTACATAGTGCGACCCTGCCTCAAAAAATTAGGGCTGGGAGTTTGGCTCAGTGGCTTAAGCGCCTGTCTGGCAGGTGTGAGGCTGTGAGTTCGATCCCCGGTGCCGCAAAAAAAAAAAAAAAAAGAGAGAGAGAATTACAGTTAAGAGTGACAAGGGAAGAGAGCATACTCCCTTAATCAAACCTGTTTAATGACTGTGATGAAGTTGAGGATATAGCTCAGTGGCACAGCACCTGCCTGGCAAGCACAAAGTCCTTAGTTCAAATCCTAGTACCAAAAAAAAATAATAATAATAATAATAATGACTGCGATGAGGAAAAAAAAAAAAAAACCAGGAAATAATGGAGATACACGCAGGGAAAGGCCTGGAATATGAAATATTAAGCCTATGCATGCCCTGCTTCTGAACGGGGTAAGAAAAAAAGTGAGATCATCTCAGGCAGATCGGAGCTAGACTAAAGACAAAGACAGTGGGTACTTATTTGTATTTGGGATGTTCAAGTGATTAAACTCTGAAAGAGATCAAAGGTTATGTCCCAAAGAAAAGGTAAAGCCAAAATGAAAATCCTCTATTAATGATATAGGGGGTCAGAAAAAGCAACTAAAACTTGTAGGATCATGTAGTGGCTCCTGAACTTTTTATCTTTTACGGTTACTTTAGGGCAAAAGACCCTTAACTCATCTCCACAAAATTCTCTTTCTAATAGATAAAGAAATCAGTGATAGTTATGAGTCATATGTGAATTATAATACACATATCTCAAAGTCAAGATACTAGACCCAGGCATGGTCAAGCATGCCTATAATCCCAGCACTCTGGGAGGCTGAAACAAAAGGATCACAAGTTCAAGCTCAGCATGAGCAATTTAGTGAGACTCTGTCTCAAAATAAAAATATTTAAAAAGAGTTGGGGATGTCACTCAGTGAAAATATCCTGTGTTCAATCCCCAAACCATTTAAAAAAAAAATACTAGAAAATCGTAGGTCAAAATTTAGTTGATATAAATATAGCATGTATTAATATTTGGTTAAGGACATATGATGACAATAAACTAAATTTATAACACTGTTAAAAAGTCATTCATCATATAAAACAAGAATGATACCACCTTAAAACCACAAGACACACAAGACAACACTGATAGTACCCTGACATGGAATCTTTACAGCACACTCCAGTGCAACCTTCATTAGACTGCCAAGGCAGTTCAGCAGCCAAATTTCTTAATACTGAAATTTTACTAACATTTTATTTTATGAAAACCAAATATTTATAACCACTGGTGATGCACGTAAGAGAATATTACTAAGTAGTCCCTAGTTTGTATAAGACTATGAAATGAGGATAATTGACCTTTGAGGGCTTAAGAAAATAGGAAATGAGTGAAGCAATCATCATGCCAAGGGTGGTGGTGAGAATTGGATAAAAGAACTAGCCCAAAAAGGGAGCTAAAAGTCCTTTTAAAGAGACAAAAAGCAAACTACTACTCGAAGGATGACACAGAGAGAACTGTGCTAACAATGTGCTGGAGAGAAAGAAGGTGGGCAGCTGGAGATGTGGCGCAGTCTCTAGCCTACTCTCCCTCTCTTCTTTCCATCACTCTTTTATGAGGTACCTCTCCTCGTGGGTGGTCGTGGGGATTGGGGAAAGAGCAATGAGTAGTAACTTTTTTGAAGGGAGGAGCAATGACTCAAGACTGTACAAAGAGGGTGATGATATAATGTATGTACTGGTTGTATGGAGAGCAGAACGCACCACAGACAAAAAAGAGGATTAATTAGTTCTGTACCACAGGTAAACTGAGGAGAAAAGGGAAAGTAGTCCAAAATTGGGCTTGGTGAGTGATTATCAACAAGAAGTACTGGAGATGGTAATCCCCAACTAAGACAGCACAGAATTTAAACATCCCGTGGGCTGGGGGTGTTGCTCAATAGTAGATGAATTATTGCCTAGCATGCTCCTAGACTCTGGATTCCATCCCTAGAACGGGGGTGGGAAATGGGGGGGGCGGGGGGCCTGAATCCGGACCCACTTCACTCTCTGTGACCTTGGGCAAGTCATTCAACCTCTTTGTGCTTTATCTGTCAAATGAGAGTAATAATATTAGCGACCTAATAGGACTGTCTTGTGGTTTAAATAGATTATATTTGTACATCATTTAACACAATGTTTTGTGCTACATATAACAAGTGCTACCTAAGTTTTATTAAGTAAGTTAAAGAAGGTCAGAGTTTGTTCTGACATCTCCAAATAAAATAGTGCGGAGTAATGATAACCAGGTGGAGAAGCTCAAATGAGTTAAATGTTCTTCAGCGCTGTAAACACCAAGAGGCTGCATCTTGGGGAAGGGGTCGTCCCCCCTCACAGTGTTCAAAGAGCACCGGGGCACTGTTTGAAGGAAACTTACTTCCTTTCAGGGCCTAGGATTTCAGGGACTCGTTTTTTGAGTAGTTGTGATTTCTCATACATGCATCAAATTTCGCACAATAGATCGCGGAGTGAAATTCTGTTCTGTTTGAAGATCAGGACTTTCCGCTAAGGCAGGACGGGGTGGAGTCGCTGAGAAAAGGGTGATGTCCCCCAGGGGAAAGAGCTGCCACTGTCTGTCGGGCGGTCCCCAGCTCCCCAGCGCTGCGCTGCCCTTGGAGGGAGAATGAAGGCTATCCCGCCAGGCGGGACAGACGGAGCTTCCCAGTAACAGTCTGTGGGGCGCAGGCGTCGGGAACGGACCCGCGTCTGGGCTGAACAGAGACCCGCCTCGCCCAGGTCCCAGCCTGTCTCTCCACAGGGCGGCGCCGACGCTGGCCCTGCGGGCTGTTGGCCAACACACAGATCCCAGGAAGCCTGCCCGTCCCGCCCATGCCCGCCCGTCGTCTGCCCCGGTACCCACGGTACCTGAGCGTGGGCCCGATGCAGGCCGTGTCGGTGCTCTCGATCTCTCGCAGGATCCGCTCGTGCTCCGCCGCCGACTCCAGGCTCTCCGCCTCCGCCATCTTAGCCCGCTCCATGGACTGGGGGCCGGGCACCTTGTCCCCTCCTTCAGCTAGGCTCACCTTTCACTCCTCACACCCCCTCTCACCCCAAGCTCCACCGCCGCCCCAGCCTCCAGCAACCCGCAGTTCGACCCCTCCCTCAGGCTCGCCACGCCCCCTTGCGTCATCACGTCCATGACGTTCACGCGATTCCCGCTGGGATTTGCAGTCCTCTGGGCATTACTAGGCTGGGTCCGTTCAATAAATCATCGATACAGTGTACGTGTTAACAGTCCATATAAGCCAGTAACAGTTAACAGCATTGTGCATATAGTGATGATCAATCCAGACAATGGCACTAGTTTTACAAATTCTTGTTTAACATCTCTGCCGCAAAGTGTAAACAGCTCCGTAGGAGCGAAAAGAAAAAGCTAGAAATCTGCTGACAGAGAGCTCACAGAAGGGAGGTGGGGAGCACGGGACACAGCCGGAAAAATCTAAAACTTCGACACAAGGCAGAATGTTGCTTAACAGTACTTCAGAGAATCCGGCTCAGTAATCCCTTCTGGTCGCGAAGGCTTCAGGCTTCTTAAGGACAATGCTTGGAAAGTTAAAGGGTGTGACTGGAAGGTGTAAGGAGCACCCAGACAGTCCTCAAGAATTTAATTTGCACTATGGCAAAAGAAGTTTTAGTAAGAAATTGAGACTGGCAAGGCACATTAAGAGAGAATTTGTGAAGATTTTTAAATACGGGGGGGTGGAGGAGGCAATGTATTTTATTCTGATGGGTCTACAAGTCCAATAGACAACTCCATCAGAAGCACCTGGAAACTTTATTTTTTACATACAAACTAGGAGTCCTTCGTCTGGAGATTCTGATCCAAGCATCTGCATTTCTTAAACTCCCTAAAATATAACTTGAAAAACAAGATTTATTGATTGGTGCTAATACAGTAAATGGGGAGCCATTGCAAGTATTTTACAATAGGAGTGACATAATTAGAACCTCAACACTAGGAAATTTGATCAATAATAAATGTACAAGATGTGCAGAGAAACAATTCGGAGATAGGGAGACATACCATAAGAGTTGCTAAGGTCTAAGCCAGAGAAGTAGTAATGAGAATAAAAAAGAATGAATCAATAGAATAAACATTATAAAGGAGCAATTGGAAGGATTTACTAGGCAGCGGGGCAAGCATTACTTAAGAGGCAAGAACCAGAGTGACTGGAAGAGTAGTGTTGCTATCAAGAAAAAAGAACACTTAATTTTTGACAAAGAGGTCAAAAACATACACAGGAAGAAAGATAGCCTCTTTCAAAAATGGTTCTGGGAAAATTGGATATTCACATGCGGAAGATTGAGAAGATATACCTCACAATGGACTAAACTAAAATCAAAATTAATCAAAGATCTAAAAATCAAAACAGAAACATTTAATTTGCTAACAGATAAAATAGATAAAACTCTTAAAGACAAGGACTTTCTGTTTGCTTATTTATTTATTTTGTTTAGTTTTGTTTTTTTGAAACAGAGTCTTGCTGTGTAATTCAGGCTGGCCTTATTCAATATGTAGGCTAGGCTGGCCTCAAACTTGCAGCAATTCTCCTGCCTCAGCTTCCCAAGTACTAGGATTACAGGAATGCACAACCATGCAGCA
Organism: Dasyprocta punctata; assembly: GCA_004363535.1. Lineage (NCBI taxonomy): Eukaryota > Metazoa > Chordata > Mammalia > Rodentia > Dasyproctidae > Dasyprocta > Dasyprocta punctata. The sequence goes on from RJWM01007306.1 coordinate 34,614, forward strand.
AGAACTTTCTGAGCCAAGCTAAGTAGCACAAAAAATAATACCAAGAATCCACAAATGGAATTATATAAAATTTTAAAAAACTTTTACACAGCAAAGGAAACAACCCAGAGAATGAAGACAGAATAAACAGAATGGGAAACAATTTTTGTCAGCTATTCCTCAGGCAAAGGTCTAACATCTAGAATACAGGAAAAACTCAAAATATTAAACTCTCTAAAATAAAATACCCAGGTGAGTATGGTGGTGCTCACCTGTAATCCCAGCTCTCAGAAGGCTGAGGCAGTAGGATCGCCATAATAGTAAAGACCTAATCAAAAAAAAGTACCATCAAAATGAATAGACACTTGTCAGAAGAAGTACAGATGACCAATAAACACATGAAAAATGTTCAATATTGCTGGCTATTAGAGAAATGCAAATTAAAACAACACTGAGATATCCTACTCCAGAAAGGACAGTTATCAACAAAAAAAATCAAGTAATAACAAGTACTGGAAAGACTGCAGGGAAAATGGGACTCTTCTACATTGTTAGTGGAAATTTAAACTAGTACAGCTACTATGGAGATCAGTGTGGAGATTTCTCAAAAATCTAAAAATAGAAATTCCATTTGACTTTGCTATCTCTTTTATATATCTTCTTGCAAGAGTCAAAGTCATCATATTACAGTGATACATGCATACCCATCTTTACAGCAGCATAATTTATAATAGCTAAATCTTGGAAATGGCCTAAATGCCCACCAACAGATGAATGGATAAAGAAAATGTGATATTCCTACACGATGGAGTACTACTCTGCCATAAAGAAGGATAAACTTGAGGCATTTGTAAATAAATGGATACCCTCAAAACCATAAAGTTAAGTGAAATAAATCAGACACGTCGGTTTGAGTATTGCACGAGTTTGCTTATATGAGAAACCTAAAACATAAAGAGCCAAATAAAAGACAGATAATAGGAAATAGGGAAATCTTGTTCAAATGAGAAGGGTAAAAAATAATAGAGGGTGTGGGAAGAAGGAAAGGAAAAGGGGATTAAAAGAAAATTTAAGAAAGATGTGGAAATAGGGCTTTTACAGATACGAAGAGGAGCAAGAGTTGGAGGGAGCAGGGAGAGACAAGAGGGAAAGGGGACCAAAAAAAGAATTAAGATGGGTTACGTACAATGTAGAATTTGCACTATGATAAATGTAATCATTGTGTACTGCAAACATGTACTAAAGAAAATTTAAAAATGCCATGCCAGAAAAATCAAAATGAAAGTTGAGACTAAATAATTTGTGCTACAGTCATACTATGAATTATTATCAAATCATTAAAAGAAAGACAAGACTCTGTATTCAAGAGTCTGTTTCTCAGCGACAGAGAGATACCACCGAGCAGGGCAGACAAATGAATAATCCATAAACGGGATTTAAGTCCAGTATTGTTTTCAATGAGCTGTTTAGTTTAATCCTATTCTACCTCGACCGACCTAACTATATCATAAATGATGACAAAGACAGCTATTTTAAAGATAACAAAATTTGTAAGGGTAGCCTTCAATGATATATGATCACCTTGCTTCAAAACCAGGTATTACTTTCGCTGCTCTGTTCTGAGGGATTTTAACCTATCTTAGTGTGTTTGTGTTACAACAGATGATATAGGCAACTGCCTTGAAGCTAATATGAGGCATTATAGAAATCAACGTTGCATTACTATGTATTGCCTCCATTACCTTATTTGTTATTAGTTTTATTCAATATTATTTCGTTTGACTATACTTGGCCAATTGGTAAGGGCATTTAGTTTGAAGACAATAAGAGGTATTACAAGGGGAACTGAGGAAGGAAGGTACAGAAAAAAGACATAGTTTTATATGAGGGTATTCATAGGATAGTTTAAAAGTCTATACTACTAAATGCATTAACTGGTGAGAGAGAACAGTTGATATTCATATGATCAGATCAATCCTACATGTCTTTATCTGTCAATCTGAACAGCCCCCTTAATGGTAACGATACACAATGTTGCAACCACTGTAAAATTCCAACCATCTAAATTCCTAAACCTATAATTTTACAGTATAGGATATGTTGTTGTTGTTACTTGAATCCTTTAGTTTTTTTGTTTCTCTTAAGTATGACCATTCTTTTATCCTTTATTGGTTTCACTCTGAACTATTTAGCTTGATTATATTAGACCTGATATTATGGGTAGTTATTTCAATGATAACAAGAGGTACCCTAAGGGGAAAGGAAGAAAGGAAGGGAAAACGAAAAAGACATAAATTTATAAATATGCATAAATAAGACAGTTTAAAAGAACTGTATTACTAAGTACATTAGCTATTGAAAAAGAAAAGTTAATATTCCTGAATTGATAAATCTTGCGTGTCTATGTCTGTCAATATGATCAACCCCTATGAAGGTAACGATATGCGGTACTGTAACTACTGTCAAAATTCAACCACCTCAGTGTGTAAACCTACAGTGTAATCATCTCAGATCTGTTGTTGTTGTTGTTTGTCTTTTTTGCTTTTTGTTTCTATCTTCTGTATCTATTTTCTTTTAAATAAAAAAAAGAGTCTGTTTCCAAATTATACTGTTGACTGAAAAAAAAAGTCATGAAACAATACCTAGATCACGTTCACATTTATTTGTTAAAGAATATCCATATATGTTTATGCATCCATAAAACAGTATGTAGATGTAATATTTCTGAAAGGATACCACCAAAACTTTTAATAGTAGCAGCAGCCAGGAGAAAGATTGAAAGGAAAGAAAATGAGTAGGAAGGAGGTAATTACATATCATTTTCACTTTTGGAGTTAGTTTCCTTGTGCATATATTGTTTTTTTAAATAAAAATAGTTATTATTAAATAAATATAATAATTATTAAATAAAATAATCATTATTAAATAAATATGCACTTAAAAATAAACCAGTAGTGAGGAGAATGCATTACAAGTCCAGGTTTGCAGGAATGGAGCAAGTTGCTAAACCTGTCTGTTTCTAGGTAATCCCTAGCTGTCCTCATTTTATTCCATTACTCATGCTTAAACAATTTCAGGCAGATATAGGAGAGGTAAGGAGAGGATGAAGTCTTTCATATTTCTAAAGATCTCTTGAAATATATGACAGAGATCTTATAATGCACTAATTTAGCATCAACTAAAAGCTTTTGATCCATCATAGGAAACTGATTAACGTGTAGGCCAAACATGGATAGTAAACTTAATTGTTACTGTCGGCATTTTGTTGTTTTCTTTTGTTTTGTTTTGTACGCTTTGTTTTGGTTTTTTTGGCTTGTTTTGGTTTTTTCAGTCACTGAAGATGCCAGATGCCGAACATCTTACCTACAACAGTATGTGAGTCCCAAGGGACTGATACAAAAGGAGATGCAGTGAAGATACACTACCTAATGCTAATAATGCCCTCCAAATGAAGAGAATGTCAGGTAAGTATGAAATGACAAGAAAGCTCTAGACTAAGATTTGGAGCCCCTTTGATTCAATTCCAGCATTAGTAGTTAGCAGCTACCTGTATCAGAATCTCCAGATATATGACCTTTAGTCTCTATTTTAAAAAGAGAGTAGGGGCCCTCATCGACTGTTTGATCAGTAGAACCATTAGAATAAAATATAGATTTCTCCACTCACTATTTAAGGCTTTTCACAATTTTTCTCCAAGGTACTTTTCCAGGCACAATATACACTCCATATACACCAACCACGTTAAATCCTTAAAATACTCCTTTACAATAGGTATCATGTGTCTTACTCTATAGATGAGAACATTGAAATATTGGGTAGTACCCCACAACTCACAGCTAGCAAATAATGAAGCTGGTATTCAAACCATGTCCATCTGATTTAAAGGCCCATCCCTAACCAACAGCCAGTGATGGCAAACCTTTTAGAGATGGGTGCCCAAACTGCAACCCAAAACTTATTTATTGCAAAGTGCCAACACCACAATTATATAATACTAAGGTTTCAGTTTAGAAAACACAATTCATACATTAATATCTTTTGTCTTAAAAGAAAAACAAGTAACACACGTACGGTAAGTTCACCACCACTGGTAGCCTGTACTGTCCCACCCATACCTTCAACTGACAGGAGTTTATTCTGTGAGCTTAAGCAAATCATTCTGCCTCTGCATCTGTTTCCACACTATTGTAATGAACCGTATCATTTCGGGAGCCCCTTCCAAATCACCTTGGTGATCTCATCAGAAAATCGCATTCCCTTAATTACTCAAATGAACTTTTTTTCTCTTCTGCATCAGTAGGTATACAACATCACAGCACTTCACTGTCACATGTAGGCTGTTGTTCCACCATGTGATTTTTGACTCTCCTTTGAAGTATAGGACATCAGAGGTACTGTGGCCACTAATACCCACATTCCTTAGAAATTTTACCATTTGGCTCTATTTTCCTTCTCAGCCCACTCTGCCATTATCCTGAGGTACTGCAACATCATCATGGAAAACCCATCTAACGCCCTGACCTCATAGATCCCTACTGTTCCAGCCAGCTTCCTCCTGCAACATTTGTACTATATTCTTTTTTAATATATGTTTAAGAGAAAAAAAACACAGAAAAGAAAAAACAAAGAGCAAAAGAGACAAATAAACAACAACAACAAACCCAATAACATTATAGGTTTACAAAGCAAGATGATAGGAATTTGACAATGGTTGTAACTGTACATATCATTACCTTCAAAAGGGTTGTTTAGATTAACAGACATAGACATGTAAAGTTGATCAAATCATATGAGCATTAACTGCTCTTTTCCAATAACTCATACATTTAGTAGTAAAGACATTTTAGCTATTTTATGTATACATACATAAAAATTTATGTCTTTTTCCTTTTCCCTTCCTTCTTTCTTCCTTTCCCCTATCCCAATTACTTTTCCTCTTTGAGCAGTTCCTTACCCTTACACAGTATTTATTGTAGATTTTGGATTGAATACCCTTTTTCAGTTTCTTACACTAGGGAGACAATATAGTATTTACACATGTGAGTTTGATTTATTTCACTTATGAGTATGGTCTCAAGTCGCGTCCATTTACTTAAAGAAGTCTCAATGCAGCCGGGCATGGTGGCGCACGCCTTTAATCCCAGCATGGGGGAGGCTGAGGCAGGAGGATCATTGTGAGTTTGAGACCAGCCTGGGCTACAAAGTGAGTTCAAGGCCAGCCTGAACGACATAGTGAGACCCTGTCTCAAAAAACAGGGCCGGGGATTTAGCTCAGTGGCCTAAGTGCCTGTCTGGCAGGCGCGAGGTTGTGAGTTTGATCCCCTGTAACAAAAAAAAAAAAAAAAAAAAAAAGTCTCGATGCAGTCTTTCTTGATAGTTGAGTAGCATTCCATTGTATAAAAATACCACATCTTTTTTATCTATTCCCTGATTGATGGGCACTTGGGTTATTTTCAAGATTTGGCTATTACAAATTGAGCTGCTATAAACATGGGGTGCACATATATCACTGTGGTATGATGTTTTCAATTCTTCTAGGAAAACGCCCAGAAGTGGGATAGCTGGGTCAAATGGAATCTCTAATCCTAACTTCTTAAGGAATCTCCACACGGATTTCCACAATGGTTGCACGAGTCTACACTTCCACCAACAGTAGAGAAGGGTTTCTTTTTCCCCACAACCCCTCCAACATTTGTTATTGGTTGATTTCTTGATCTTGGCCATTCTTTCTGGGCTGAGATGGAATCAGTGTTGTTTTAATTTGCATTTCCCAAATGACCATTGATGTTGAACATTTCTTCATATATTTATTTGCCATTTGTATTTCTTCTTCTGAGAAATGTGTATTCATCTCAAATCCCCTTTTGGATTGGGTCCTTGAATTTTAGAGGCCTGATTTTTTTTAATTTTTTATATGTTTTAGATAGAAGTCTTTTGTCTGAAGGACAATTGGTTAAGATATTTTCCCAATTTGTAGATTTTGTTTTCACTCTGTTGGAGATGTCCTTTAACATGCAGTAACTTTTTAAGACAAGATCCGAGTTCTTGATTCTCGGAAGTATTTCCCATGAACTTTGATTTTTGTTCATGAACTCTCTGCCTACTCCTATGTTGTCAAGAATTTTACCTACTTTGTCTTCCAGCAAATTTAGTGTCTCTGTTTTAATATTCAGATCTTTGATCCATTTTGACTTTAGTTCAGTGCATGGTGATAGACATGGATCCAGTTTTAGTTTATGGCATATAGAAAGCCAGTTTTTCCAGCACCACCTATTAAAGAGGCTTTCTTCCAGTGTACACGTTGGGCCCGCTTGTCAAAGATGAGGTGGCTGAGTGCATTTGTAGCTGTGGCTGTATCTTCTAATCTATTCCATTGATCTTCAGGTCTGTTTTTATTCCAGTATCATGCTGATTTTATCACAGTATCTTTGTAGTATAATTTCAAGTCAGGGATTGTGATGCCTCCTGCCTTGCCTTTGTTGCCCAGAATTGCCTTTGCTATTCTAGGTCTCTTCTGGTTCCAGATGAATTTTAGGGATGATTTCTCTAGCTCTGTGAGGTATGCAAGTGGTATTTTGATTGGAATTACATTAAATCTGCATAATAATTTTGGGAGAATGACCATTTTCACAGTTTGTTCTTCCTATCCATGAACAGGGAATATCTTTCCATTTTCTGAAATCCTCTTCAATTTCCTTTTTCAGGGTAATGTAATTCTCACTGTATAGATCTTTTACTTGCTTTGTTAGATTGATTCCTAAGTATTTCATTTTCTTGGATGCTATAGTGAAGGTGTGGTTTCCCTTATTTCTCTATCAGTGAGTTTGTTGTTGTGTACAAGAGTGCTATTCATTTTTGAGTGTTCAACTTGTATCCAGCAACATTACTGAATTTGGTTATTACTTCTAGAAGTCTTCTAATGGATTTTTGGGGGTCTTCTATGTAGTGTCATATCAAATAATGATATTTTAACTTCCTCCTATCCTTATTCCTTTTATTTCTCTCTCTTGTCTAATTGCTCTGGCTAATGTTTCCAGAACTATATTGAATAGGAGTGGTGATAATGGACATTCTTCTCTTGTTCCTGATTTTAGGCTGAAAGTTTGTAGTTTTTCTCCATTTAGTAAGATGTTGGCTGTTGGTTTATGATATATGGCTTATATCATGTTGAGGTAGAGACCATCTACTCCGATTTTCTGTAGGGTTTTTATCATGAACGAGTGTTGGGTTTTGTCAAAAGCTTTTCTATTGAGATGATCATGTGATTCTTGTCCTTGGCTCTGTTGATCTGGTGTATTACATTTATTGATTTGCATATGTTGAACCATCCCTGCATTCCTGGGATGAATCCCACTTGATCATGGTGTATAATCTTCCTGATGATTTGTTGCATTCTATTTGCCAGTATTTTATTGAGGATTTTTGCATCTATGTTCATGAGGAGATTGGCCTGTAATTTTCTTTTTTGGTTGGGTCTTTCTCTGGTTTTGGTGTTAGGGTAATATTTGCTTCCAGGAATGAGTTAGGGAGACCTCCTTCTCTTTCAATTTCATTGAAGAGTTTGAGGAGTGTTGACATTAAGTCTTCCCTAAATTTCTGGTAGAATTCAGCAGTGAATCCATCAGGATCTGGGCTTTTCTTTGTTGGTAAAAATCTAACTACATTTTCAATTTCATTAACTGCAATTGGGTTATTCAGCAGTTTTACATCTTCTTAATTCAGCTTTGGTAATTCATAGGTTTCTAGGAATCTGTCCATTTCTTCTGGTTTATCAAATCTATGTGAGTAAAGGTTTTCGAAGTAGGTGTTGGTGATCTTCTGTATTTCCACTGGGTCTGTAGTGATTTCACCCTTTTCATTTCTTATTGCATGAATTTGAGTTTTTTCTTTCCTCTTTTTGATGAGGTTGGCTAGGGGTTTATCAATTTTATTTACTCTTTCAAAGAACCAACACTTTGATTCATTAGTTCTTTGTATTATTTTCTTAGTTTCAATTGCATTGATTTCTGCTCTGATCTTGATAATTTCCTCCCTTCTTTGAGCTTTGGACTTGACTTGCTCTTCTTTTTCTAGAAGTTTGAGGTGCAGCATGTGCTACCTTTCCATCTTTCTGATGTGAGAGTTTAGTGCTATAAATTTTCCTCTGAGGACTGCTTTCATTGTATCCCACAGGTTCCAGTAATTTGTATTTGCATTTTTGTTCAATTGTAGATATTGTTTAATTTCTTATTTAGTTTCTTCTGTGACCCATTGATTGTTTAGGGGAGTGTTATTTAATTTCTATGTGTTTATGGGGTCCTTGTGGTGTTTTTTGTCATTAATTTCCAATGTTATTGCACTATGATCAGATAATATGCATGGAATTATTTTAGTTCCTTTGTATTTACTTAAGAATGTTCTGTGGGCTAGTATATGATCTATTTTAGAGGGTGACCCATGTGCAGCTGAGAAGAATGTGTATTCTGATGCTGTTGGGTGGAACATGGTACACATCTACTAGGTCCATTTGTTCACAAGTTTGATTCAGTTTTGTTATTTATTTGCTGATTTTTGTTTGGTTGATCTGTCTCTTTGCAACAATGGGGTGTTAAGGTCCCCCGTTATGACTGTATTATTGTTTATTTGGTTTTTCATGTCTATTAAGATTTGTCTTACATAATTGGGTGCTCCCATATTCAGTGCATATATATTTATGATTGTACCCTCTTCCTCTTGAAGTTTTCCCCTAACAAGTATGTAGTGATCTTCTTTATTTCTTTTGATCATTCTTGGTTTGAATTTCACATTGTCTGCAAACAAAATAGCTACCCCTGCTTTTTTCTGGGTTCCTGTTGCATGGAGTATTGTTTTCCATCCTTTGATTTTTAGTCTGTGAGTTTCCTTTTGAGTTAAATGGGTTTTTTGTACACAGCATATTGTTGGATTTTGTTTCTTAACCCACTCTGCCAGTCTGTTTCTTTATTGATGAGTTAAGACTATTTACATTGATATAACTGATATGTACTGACTTATCCCTGTCATGTTATCTTTCTGCTGTTGGTTTTCTACATTTTCTGTTTAATTGTTTGCCCTGCTTACTGGTTTCCTTTTGCTTCTGTTCTTAAGATTGTAGCTATCTTTGTCTCTTTCTAGAGTGTCTTTGAGTACTTTTTGTAGTGTTGGTTTGGTGGCCATGAATTTCTTCAGTTGTTCTTTGTCATGGAAGTATCTTATTTCTCCATCAATTTTTAAAATAGTTTTGCAAGATACATCAATCTGGATTGAAAGTAGTTTTCTTTCAGGATTTGAAATACTTCACTCCAAGCTCTTCTTGACATGAAGGTTTGTGTTGAGAAGTCTGCCATAATTCCGATTGGCTTTCCTCCGTAGGTGATCTGTTTCTTTTCTCTGACAGATTTTAGTATTCTGTTCTTGTGTTGAATTTCTGATATCCTAATTTATCTTGGTTATGGTTAATTGGGGTTCTGTATGCCTCCCTTATCTGTATATCAGATTCTCTTCCCATGTTTGGAAAATTTTCTGCTATTATTTCTGCAAATAGTCTTAACAGGTTATTCATATTGACCCCTGCATTTTTGTTGATACCTATCAAGCTTATATTGTTCATCTTGGTATCATCTTGCAGCTGTTGAACTGTTGTTTCCTGGTTCCTTGTTATTATTAAAAGATCTTTTCTTTTGTGATCATAAGCTTCCATGCCATCTTCAGGATCTGAGAGTCTATCTTCAGCTTCATTCAAGTGGTTTTGCCAAATTTCAAGGGAATTTTTAATTTCCTGAATCTGTTTCATGCATTCTAATTCTGTCTTATATTTTTCATTCAAAGTTTTCATCATTTTCTTATGTTCTTCTTTTTATCTTGATCTTCTTTAGATACACACAGCATTTCTTTCATAATGGTTGTCATTTCATTTTTTACCTGAGAGATTATTTCTGATCTGATTTCCTCCATAGCTTCTTGAAGTTGTTTACTTCAGTTGCTATGATTTCAGAAAGTTCAGTTGTGCTATGTTCAGTGTCTTCCATTTCACTGTCTCCAGGGCTTGTTCTCAGTAGGTTGGAGGACTGAGGCTGCATCTTGCTCTTTCATTTTGTCATTTTCCTCTGGGAACTTTGTGGCTGGCCAGGCAGCCTCCTGATGGATTGCACTGGAACACTGCAATCCTCCAATATTCCCGTGGCTAGCCGGGGTGCACCCTCAAACTATGGCACCAGAGCTTTGTGCTCTGTAGCCTGTGAGGCTGGCCGTGCTCCCCTGATGTACTTTGTTGGGTTGCTCTGGGATGCTGGGCTGGGCAGAGTTTGTATCCTCCCTGCAGCTAGCAGAGGAACACCCCTGGAGCATGTCCCTGGGGCCTAGGACCTGGTTGGGTAGAGTTCAGAATCTCTACAACCGAGGTGGCTAGCAGAGATGCACCCCTGGGGTGTAGTGCTGGGGACTTGTGCCTGGCTGGGTGGAGTTCAGAGCCTCCACGGCCCAGGTGGCTAGGCAAAGTGGACCCCAGAGTGTGGCACCACTGGGACCTTGCATCTGGCTGCAAGGAGTTCAGAGCCTCTGGAACACAGGGCTAGCCAGATCACGCCCCCCAGCATGTGGTACAGGGCCCTTGGGGCTGGCTGTGTGGATTTCGCAACCTCCAGGACCTGCTGCATGGCCATACCCCTGAACTATGGAGCTGGCGCCCTGTGCTCTGATGTGTGGAGCTCAGATTCTCCAGGGCCCTGTAGCTATGCTGGCTGCTCCCTGATGAGCAGCTCTGGGGCTCTGGGCTGGGCTGGGCTCGGTACATCTGTGTCCTATGAGGCTGGCCGGGCATTCCCCTAATGGATTGTGCCGGGACGCTGGGCTGGGCAGAGCTCGTATCTTCTGTGCAGCTAGTGAGGACACACTCCAGCAGTGTGTCTGTAACGTATTCTTGGCCTCACCTTTTACCTGAATATTCCTTAAACACCACAGCACTGAAAAAAAGACTGTAAACATTGCTGTACCACCAAGACTGCAAAGCTGTGAAATTGTTCTCTCTCTTCCATCTACCACTTTCATGTCTAATATTTATGACTTACACTTTAATCTCAATCTTTGTCTCTAATTTCAATTAGCACTTTTAATCAATTTTCACTTTTCCCCTTCTGTCTTGGACTTTCTTCTATCCCACATTCCAATGAAAAGAGATCTAACTTTGATTACTGGCTTCTCTACTAATCATCTGATAAAACTTGGAAAGTTACATGGCTTCCTAAAACTTCATTTTTCTCATGTATAAAATGAAGTTTATACCTGTATCTAAGGCAGTTGAAAGAAAAAATTGGATGGGAGTGTACCTCAGTTGTAGAGCACATGCTTAGCATGTAAAGGCACTGGGTTCAATCCATACCACTAAAGATAAGTAGGAAGAGAAGGAAGGAGAAGGGGAAGGAGAGAGAGAGGATGAATATAAAGGGCTTCATATTAGCTGCTACCTGCACGTATTCCCTTGAGCCATGAATTTGACTAAACCTAATTATTTAATTCTCTAGCTTCCTTTAACATAATGGTCTTTTATCATACCCACACTGTCAACTTCTCCCCTTTATACTGTAGTGCTAGAAAGACTGCAAAATGACAACCAGTACCATAACATATATGTATTATTTAACATCATTTGGGCCCTTGGGGATAGTCAATCATCCATTGGCTTGTACTCCTATTTACAGCATCCATTCATAATCCTTTCTTCTCTACTTAAGACCCTGACTTAGCTCCCCAGTTTTCTCATTCTTAGGAAATACCTTTGCCTCCCACTTCATTGACAGGCCCACCATCCATTGTTAAATCCTAATCCTCTCTTCCCATTCCATCTCATCACTGAACTCCCTATCTCCTATGAGAGGAGTGGGAATTCAAACCACTTTCCAAGTCATCTTCAGTAAGAGAATCTCTTCACAACAGTTCTTGCAATTATCTCTCTTCCTTTCTTCCTTTCATAATGTTTCTCCTTGCTCACCTTCTAAAGCATTTAACTCTTTTAATTTTATTCATACTGGTCTTGTACCTTAATCTTCTTCACCATGTGTTTTAGTCTGTCTATGGACTTGGTTTTCTGCTCAACCTGCCATTCTAGCCATTTTAGTCTTTCTCCCTGAGTGCTATCACTTAATTACAGAGGACCAAAAATAACCTCAACTTTTGACTCCTAAAGCTTTAAACTTCAGACCCAAATATCTGACTGTTTTCTGGACATTGCTTCTTAACATTCTACCACTTCAAACTAAATATCCTAAATAAAGTTCTAAAATCTTGATAAAATTAGTTCTCACTCCTTCTCAGATTTCCTCTGATGAATAATGCCACCACTACTATTTATTCAACTGACACAATTCTATATAGTTCCCTCCCATTCCTACACAGAGCCAAGACAAACAATTGCACCCAAGCTGACCCATACACTGATTGATGTAGAGGCAGAAATCAGCCCTGAGGAGTTTACCCTCTGGCTCCATTCAGAGTCCTGATCAGAAGGCAAAGCTACAAATATGTCGTCTTTGTTTCTAATTCTAATCATCCTGAGTACTTTCCAAAATGTACTCTCACTCAGATTCTCAATCTTTTCCTTATTGCTCCCTTACTTCCTCTGTAATTCTTCCCTACTACAGACTTCTACCATAAGCCAGTCTTCTATAACATTTTCCAAGAATGTTCCTGCCACCACTGCCCCACATGAGCTTTGGCCTCCCTTCAAGAACACCGTGAGCTTGGTGTGGTGGTGCATGCCTGTAATCCCCACACTTGGGAGGCTGAGGCAAGAGGATCACCATTAATTGGAGGCCAGCCTGAGGTACATAAGTGAGTTCAAAGCCAGTCTGGACTACATAATGAAACCCCATCTCAAAAAACAAAAACAAAACAAACAAAACAAAACAAAACACTGTGTTCTTTTCAATCATCCTGAGACAAAGTTGATGGTCCTGTTCTTCCATCATTAACCTGAATGCCTGGCCTTTGTCCTCCCACTTCAGTCTTACAAATCCCAATTGCAAATCTATTATCCTTCTCTACACCTATGCACCTGAACAGCTAAAAGGCAGAGAAGAGAACATGAACATACAAATTGGTGCTGGATGCCACCAAAGTACCAGTTTCTGAACAGGACTGTGTGCTCCCCCATTCCCATTCCCTGTACCTGCCTTTAGTAAATTCTCACTAATCTGCTCAACTCCCTCCACTTTACATCATACATACACAGATGGACAGATACACACACTCACATACACACACACACACACACACACACACACACACAAAGTTTGACTCCTTCCTCTTCATTTAAAAAGACAATAGATGAGAACTCCCTTATTCTAGTACTATTGCTATGTTGCAAGTCACCCAACCTTAGTAACATAAAACAACAACCATTTTACTGTTTCCACACATTAATTGATTCAGTGTGTTTGCAACAATCACCACAACCAATTTTTCAATATTTTCATCACCCCAAGAGCTATCTCATACTTGTTAATAATTCCTGTTTCATTTCAACTTCCCAGGGCTAAGTAATTACTAAGTAGTTTACTTTCTGGCTGTACAGATTTGCTTATTTTGAACATTTCATATGAATGGAACAATACAATATGTAATCTTTCATGTCTAACTTTTGGTTGTGTTGTGTTGGTTTATTTGTTTGCTTGTTTGTTTTGAGGTCCTGGGGATTGAATTCAGCACCTCACACAAGCTATGCAAGCTCTATACCTCTGAGTTACATCCCCAGGCCTCATGTCTATTTCATTTAACAAAATGTGTTCAAGGTTCATCAATATTGTAGCATGTGCCAGTTCACTTCTTCAAGGATCAAATAATATTCCTTTATATAGCAATATCAAGTTGTGTTCATCCACTTATCAGTTAGCTGACATTGGAGTTGTTTCTGCTTTTAAACTATCATGAATGATGTTGCTAGGAATATTTATGTACATGTTTTGTTGTATGGACATGTTTTTAATTCTCGTGAGTAGATACATAAAAGTAGAATTGTTGGACCAATGGTAACTCTATGATTAACATTTTGAGGAACTTCAAGACAGTTTCCAAAGTGGCTGTGTAATGTTACATCCCCACCAGTCATATATGAAAGCTCCAATTTCTCCATATCCTTGCTAACACTTTAGTTTTGTCTTTTTCATTTTAGCTACTCCAGTGAGCAAGAAGTCACATCACATTGGTTTTATTGCGGGGGAGACTTGGTTTTTGTTTGGGTTTTGGTTTTTGTGCTGAAGATTGAACCTGGAGCTCTACATATGCAAGCACATGTTCTATCACCGAATTATACCTTCAGTCCCTTTTATCATCATTTTGATTTCATTTCCTTAATGACTGGTAATGTTGATCATGTTTTCAAGTGCATATTGTCATTTGTACTGTATATCTTCTTTGGGAAACTATCCATTTAGATCTTTTGCCCATATTTCAGCTGTTTTTTCTATTGTTGAGCTGTAAGATCAATTTATGAATTCTGGATATAAGTTTCTTATCACATATATGGTTTGAAAATATTTTCTCTCATTCTGTGGGCTGTGTCTTTACTTTAAAGATATTGTCCTTTAGAGGATGTTTTCAATATCAATCAAATCCGATGCATTACTTCTTCAGTTTATGCCCTTTGCATCATATGTTACATCACTGACTAACTTAAGACAATGAATATTTCTCCTATGTTTTCATCTAATAATTTTACAGTGTTAAGTGAAGTTTTTATCTATTTTTAGCTAACTTATAAGTGGTATGAAGAGTTCCAACTTCATCCTTTTGCACATGGTGTCCTGTTAGTCCCATAACATATGAACAGATTATTCTTTCTCTATGAAATTCTTGAAATTCTTGTTGAAAAATCGATTGCCCACAAACATAAAGGTTTATTTCTGTACTCTCAATTTTACTACATTGATCATTACATCTGGCCTTATATCTGTATAACACTGTCTTGATTACTGTGTTAGGTCTCTGTCACTATGAAAAAATACCTGTGAAATTCCACTTAAGGAAGAAAATTTTTCTCTTGGCTCGTATTTCCTGAGATTTTGGTCCATGGTATCTTAGTCAGTGGCTTTTTGGCTTACAGGAAGGCTGTCCATCATGGTGGAAACAGATGACAGAGAAAAGTTGTTCATCTCATAGACCAGGAAGCAAAGAGAAAATAAGCAGGCTGGGAGCAAAACATACCCTTCAAAGATTCACCCCAGAATCATACTTTCTACAACTAAGGCTTCACTTCCTAGGGTTTCTACCACCTCCCAACAATGCATCAGCTGCAGACCAAGCCTTCAGTATGAGAGCTTTTGAGGTTGTTTAAGAACCAAACCATAACAATTACTATAGCTCTGTAGTAAGTTTTAAAATCTAAAAAAAAAAGTAACTTCTTAAATTTTGTTCTTCTTTTCCCAGGTTGTATGGCTATTCTGAGTCCCTACATTTCCAAATGAACTTTTTGTTTTTTGTTGTTTTGTGGCACCAGGGCTCCAACTCACAACCTCATGCCTGCCAGACAGGTACTTAAGCCACTGAACCAAACTCCCAGCCCTAGTTTTTTGAGACAGGGTCGCATTGTGTAGCTCAGGCTGGCCTTGTGCTCACGCTGTAGCCCAAGCCAGCCTTGAATTCACAACGCTCCTACCTCAGCCTCCCGAGTGCTGGGATTAAAGGCATGCGCCACCACGCCCGGCTTTCCAAATGAATTTTAAAATGAGCTTGCTAACTTTACAACATTTAGTCAGCTAGTAAGTTTTGATAGGGATTTTGTGAATCTATAGTTCAGTTTTGGGACACTGCTATCATGACAATATTAAGTTTCTGATCAATAAATATAAGATGGCTTTTCATTTATTTCTTTTTTATTAGAAGTTTTCATTTTATTGTTTATTTTTTGCAATACATAGTGCACACATTCATACATGTCACACCTTGATTCTTTTTACTTTCCCTTCCCCTGTCCTCCTTATTTTCCCCATCTTCAGACCTCCTCCCCATCCTTTCAAAGAATCGACTCTTTGATTCATTGATCACATGTATTGCTTTTTACCTCAATTTTATTATATTGTAATCTAATCTTTATAATTTCTTTCTATTAGTTTCAAATTTGAATTGTTCCTGTCTTTCTAGGAACTTGAGGTGAAGCATTGGCTATTTATTAAGGATCACTCTATTCTTTTCATGCAAGCATTTACAGCTATAACCTTCCCTCTTAGACTGCTTTCATTGTGTCCCATAGATTGTGCTTCATTGCAATTTTGGTTGGTTGTGCTTTCATTGCAGTTTGTTTCCTGAAAGTTTTTTTTAATTTATTTGCTGATTTTTTCATCAATTCATTCATTACTCAATGATGTATTATTTAATCTCCATGCCTTTGCATATTTTCTGATTTTCTCTTGCTGTTGATTTCTATCTTCATTCCATTATGATTCAATAATAAGAATGAAATTATTTCACTTCTTTGGATTTATTTAATACAAAATGCTTTATGGCTTAAGATATGTTCTGTTTGGGAAATTTTCTTGTGCTTTTGCAAATAATGAATATTTTATTGTTGGATGAAACATTTTGTAGATATCCCTTAAGTTCATTTACTCAATGATGCAGTTTAACTCTGATGTTTCTTTGTAGATTTTTTGTCTAGATGACCTAATTGCAAATACTGAAGTCCCTTCCTATAATTGTATGGGTATCTATCTGTCCTTTCAAGTCCAGTATATTTGGTTTTATAAAGTTGGGTGTGCCATCTGGTGCATAGATACTTCCAATTGTTATCACTTCCTGTCAAATTGTGCCCTTTTCCAATATGTAGTGGCCATCTTTGTCTCATCTGGTCAATTTTGGCTCGAAGTCTGCTGTGTCTGAAAATAAGATAGTTACTCCTGCTTGTTTTGGGCTCCAGTTGGATGGAGTGTCATTTTCTATCCTTTCACTTTAGTCTATGTACTTCTTTTTGGTTGAGGTATGTCTCAATATTTAGTTGCATTTCATTTTTTTATCCAACCTTCCAGACTCTGTCTTTTGATTGGGGAGTTGAGACCATTGACAATAAAAGTTATTATTGTAAGATGTTTATTGAATCTTATTATTGCATTATCTTTCCAGTGCTGATTCAGTTATTTTGTTGTTGTTGTAGTTCCTTTCATTTAACTACTCTCCCAGTTAAAGGTATACTTTCCTTTGGGCTCTTTGGTGCTAGTGTCCTTGCCTGTCTCCATCCAGGATTCCCTGAGATATTTTCTGCAATGCTAGTTTTGTGGTCATGTATTTCTTTAGAATTTTGTTGAATCAGAAAGTTTCATTTGTCTGTCAATTTTGAAGGCTAATTTTGTAAGACATAAAAGTTTAGGTTGACAGTTGCTTTCTTTTAGGGCTTGAAAACCTTTCTCCAAGCTATCCTGGCCTTTAAGGTTTGTGCTGAGAAATCTACAATTTGTCTGATAGGCTTGCCTTGACATGTTACTTAGAGTTGTTCTTTAATAGTTTTTAGTATTCTCTCTTTTTATTGAATTTCTGGAATTTTGATTATCATATGTCATGGAGAGGTTCTTTTTGGGTTGTGGCTATTTGGGATTCTGTTTGCCTCTTGTACTTGAATACTGAATTCTTTCTCTAGATTTGGAAATTTTTCTGCTATGGTTTCAGTGAATACATTTTTTATACCTTTTGTGTTGTCTTCTAATTTTTGTTTTATTCCTATAATTTTGAAATATTTAGTCACCCAGCAGTTGTTAGATCCAGTTTGCATGGTGTCTTGTCATTTTTAAGGTATCATTGAGTTAACTATCTATTACATTCACCTTGTCTTCTATTTCTGATACTCTAGTCTCACATTGGTCATCTTCTTTCCATCCTTCCCATTGAATTTGTCATATCATCTAACTGCTTATTTTCTTTTCATACTTACTAATTCTTTTCCAAAGTGGTCATTCATGCTTTGAATTGTCTTGCTGAATTCAATTAGTTTATTGTTTGTTTATCCTTTAATACATTTCCAATAATTTGAATCACCAGTGGTGCATACATGACCATCCCATCAGCAGCTTGTACCACTGGTGATACAGATAGATCTAAAAAGCCTATAAATGGATCAAATCTAGCTAGTTGCTTAAATTTGAATAATCACTGGCCAAGTGTAAATATAAATTAATAATATTCATATCAGCTTAAATGGTATTACAATAATCAATAACTTTATTTCATTAAATTGAAAAGAAATGTATTTATATTTGTGAATTTCTTTAAAATATTTTATATAGGGACTGGGGATTTAGCTCAGTGGCACAAGTGTCTGCCAGGCAAGTGCGAGGTCATGAGTTTGGTCCCAGGCACCAAAAAGCAACAACAAAAAAAACATTTTATATGTAAAGATGGTCAATTTGTGCAGTGTGCAAAATGCCATAATGCATTTGGCTTTCTTTTGCAGCCACAATAACACCCATTTTTTCATATAATTTTCAATAATGTTCTCTACGTTGCTTATCCACATTTCTTCCAGATCCTAAATAAGCTATTGTAGAGTGTTTTTTTAAAGTAATTTGTGTCTGTGGCATTTCTTCATGGGCTAATAATCTAACAATAATTAATTCTCTAAATTTTAACATAGAAAGCTTACAAGTACCCCATTGCTTTCCCATTGCTGCTATATACAAAATATGTACTTACAATGACTGTATCACAAATTAGCTGCATTATAATTTTTATACCATGTTAATGCTTTTCTTAAGGAACCATAATATGATGACATCTGGTTTACTAAATCAGCACTTTTCTTGTAATCAAAGACCTCCTGAGAAGCACTTCAAGCCACCTGAAGGGACAGTCGATTCAAATCAGAGCTGCCCAGCTGCTAGACATGGATTATAGTCCCATCATGTTAAGCTCATTAAACATTACATTAGTAAAATCTTTTATCTCTTTAATTAGATCCTCTTTGAGCTCACTAAACATTTTAACCTTTTTCTTATATGTTTCTTCTTTTATTTCTTCAAACATTTTTTTCCATTTGGTTTTTGAGTTCTTTGCTTATAGTTTCCTATATTTCAGTGCTCATTACATCAGCTTTTGGGAGTTAGAGGTTTTAGAGAGCATGTTGCTGCCTTGCTTTCTCCTGTTTCTACTGTTTTTTCACTTGAAGAACAGTTAGGATAAAGAAACTGTCACTATTGTGGAGATCTTTCTAGTTAAATTCTATCTCCCTCTGATGTGCCCTTGAGTTTGGTTATGTTTAGTGTTTATATCCTTCTTCAGCCTATCCAGCATAATATTAAAGGGTCTTCTTATTGCCCAACCTTTCTCTGGAGATTTGATCCCAGCATCACTCAAAGAGGTGAAAACAAACTACAGTAATTTTGATCCAAAGACAAATGAGATAATTGGCATACAGTAAAAACCATTTAAAAGCAGTAACTTTGTCACAATTAACATTAGAAAAGAAGTCAGAAATAATAATAGAGTCAGCTGGGGATTTATCTCAGTGGCTCAAGCACTTGCCTGGTAAGCACAAGGTCATGAGTTCAACCCCCAGTACCAAAAAGAAAAATAATAATAATAATAATAATAGAGTCAAAGACAAACCAGCTATTGACATATCATAAAAACCAATAACAGATACAATCTTACCAACTTAACAATAGAAAATAGAGCCAGGTATGGTTGCACACAGCTATAATCCTAATACTCAAGAGACTGAGGCATGAGAATTGCAGCAAGTTCAAAGGCAGTGTGGGCTATATAGTGAATTCTACTACATAGTGAGACTCTGATTGAAAAAAAAAAAAAGAAGGCCAGGTATGGTGGCACCTGCCTGTAATCCCAGAACTTGGGAGGCTGAGGCAGGAGATTGCCACAAATTCAAGGTTAGCCTGGGCTGAATAGTGAGTTCAAGGCCAGCCTGAACTACACAGTAAGACCCTGTCGAGAGAGAGAGAGAGAGAGAGAGAGAGAGAGAGAGAGAAAGAGAGACAGAGATATAGAGAGAGAGACGGAGACAGAGATCTGTGATAATAATGTAGACAAAAACAAACCAAATTTTGACATACAGTAAATTTCTACTAAAAGCAACTATATCATCATTACCAATAGAAAAAAATTCAGCAACAATTACATGGAATCAACTGAATAGCTAAAAATTAATAGAGCTTAATAACAATAATAAAAATGGAGGTCCCACGCCACTGGGAGGCTGCTTTCTGCAGGCAGCCAGCATGGGCAGAGAGAACCAGCAGATTTGCCTTTGCCTGCCAGCCGCCGCCACCAAGAAGCTGCTTCCTGCGGGCAGCCAGCTCAAGCAGAGAGAACCAGCAGAATCGACCTCCACCTGTAGGCCACCTACAGTAAAAAGCTTGCTTCCTGCAGGCAGCCAGTGGGAACAGGGACATGCAACTAGGTAAGCCTCATGCACCCCGCCCGCAGGCCACCATTGGAGGCTGTTGCTTCCATCAGGCAGCCATCACCCACCAGGAGAATCATACAAACA
Organism: Dasyprocta punctata; assembly: GCA_004363535.1. Taxonomy (NCBI): domain Eukaryota; kingdom Metazoa; phylum Chordata; class Mammalia; order Rodentia; family Dasyproctidae; genus Dasyprocta; species Dasyprocta punctata. Next base: position 55,069 of record RJWM01007306.1, read on the forward strand.
CACCCCTGTGTGCCTGCCACCACTGCAGGAGTCCCATTGTAGACACGCAGAATGAGAGAAGCAGCCCCACAACCACGCATCCCTGGCCATAAAGGAAGCCCCAGTATATCTGCACAAGTCTGGAGGAGCCCACCCCATACCCTGCTACCTCCCTGTAAACCTGGGGTCAGAGGAACACAGGTGCCTGTCCCATTCCCCTACACCATGGAGGGGCAGCCAACATGGGAAGTGCCTGGGACCCCACAACCAGCTTGTTGGGAGGAACCCAGGAGAACGTCAAGACGAAGGAGTAAAAGGCAATCTCAGACCTCCAGCCCATACAGAACTAGTCTGGGAGATACAGTCACGGAAGAATACAGAAGTCACACACCTGAAACCTCTGAGAGGATAGCAACTGAAGTAAAGAAATAACTTCATGAGATTGTAAAAGTAGTAAAATCAGAAATAATGTCTCAGGTAAAAGAAGAAATGAAAAACATAATGAAAGAATTGCTCAGCGTATCCAAAGAAGACATAGATTAAAAAAAAAAAAAAAGAGGAGCATAAGAAAATGATGGAAACCTTAAATGAACAATATAGAAAGGAATTACAATAAATGAAACAGATTCAAAAAGATATCCAGAACCGGGCATGGTGGCGCATCCCTTTAATCCCAGCACTCGGGAGGCTGAGGTAGGCGGAGCATTGTGAGTTTGAGGCCAGACTTGGGCTACAACACGAGCGCAAGATGGACCTGAGCTACATAGTGCGACCCTGCCTCAAAAAACTAGGGCTGGGAGTTTGGCTCAGTGGCTTACACACCTGTCTGTCAGGGACGAGGTTGTGAGCTCGATCCCCAGTGCCAAAAAAAAAAAAAAAAAAAAAATTCCAGGAAATTAAAAAGTTGATCAAAAGCTGGCAAAACCACTTGAAAGAGACTGAAGATACACTTTCAGACCTTGAAGACAGGATTGCAGCTAGCAATTGTGAAAGGAAAGATCTTTTAAAATTAACAAGGAACCAGGAAATAACAAGTCAACAGCTCCAAGACTGCAAAGAGAAATAATTTAAGAGTGATAGGTATTAATGAAGAAGCAGGGGTCATTACAAATAAAATAAAAATACTATTTACAGAAGTAATAGCAGAAAACTTCCCAAACATCAGAAAATGATCTGGCATACAGATAAGTGAGGCATATAGAATTTCAACTAACCATAACCAAAGTAAATCTACACCCAGACATGTAGTAATCAAGATTACAGAAATTCAGCACAAGAACAGAATATTAAAAGCTGTTAGAGAAAAGAAACAGATCACCTATAAAGGAAAACCAATCAGAATCACGGCAGACTTGTCAACACAAACCATCAAATCAAGAAGGGTTTGAAGTGTCTCAAATCCTGAAAGAAAACAACTTCCAACCCAGGTTAATATATCCTGCAAAAGTATCTTTCAAAATTGATGAAAAAATAAGATACTTCCATGATAAAGAACAACTGAAGAAATTCATGACCACCAAATCAACCCTACAGAGAGTGCTGAAGGATATTCTAGAGAGAGATAAAGATGACTATGGTTCCAGGAACAGCAGCAGAGGAGGATCGCCAAACAGGTCAGGCAATTGAATGAAGGAGAAAAGGGGAAGGCCAATAGCAGGAGGATAACATGGCAGAGACAAACCAATGTATGCTGGTTGTAACCATAAATGTAGTTGGTCTCAATTCATCAATGAAAAGAAACACAGGGAGAGTGGATCAAGAAACAAGATCCATCAGTATGCTGTGTACCAGAAACACATTTAACTCTAAAGGAAATTCATAGACTGAAAATCAAATGGGAGAAAACAATTGTTCCATGTGACAGGAGACCAGAAAAAAAGCAAGGGTAACTTGCCCATCAACCACAGAATGGATAAAAAACATACGGTATTTTCATACAATGGAAAGTTACCCAGATATAAAATAGGATAATCTTGAGGCTCCTGTAGGTAAATGGATGCAACTGGAGGTCATGTTCATGGGTGAAACAATTTGAACTCATACAGGTGAACACTAGCATAAAAAACAGAAGGAGTTAGTGGGATCCAAAAACACAATAGATATTATAAAATTGATAGGGGAAGAAACACCTAGGAGGAGAAAGTGGTAAACAATGTTAATTTCTTATTGTCTTGTCTTGAACTCTCATAATGTTCTCACAATTTTGTTAGGTTTGACTCTGTTCTGTCTTGTTTTGTTAGATTTTACTGTGTCTGATGGTTTGGGCAGCTATTTTGAATATAATGGGATGTATTATGGTAATCATAGTTGGTTTCCTGTTATCTTGTTTTGAAGTCCTATAATGCTTTCATTCTTTTGTTTAATTGGTTTTATTCTGTTTTGTTTTGTTTGATTTTATTATGTGTGATGGTATTAAAAGCTATTTTGAAGAAAATGAGACATTATAGTAACCATTGCTCATTTCCTGTTATCTGGGTTTGAAATCCTGTAATGCTTTAATTCTATTGTTTTGATTGGTTTTAGTCTGTTTTCTATTATTTGATTTCTTTGTGTGTGAGGGTATCAAACAGCTATTTTGAAGCGAACAAAAGACTATGGTAGTCATTCTTTATTTCTTATTGTCTTGTTTTGAAGTTCCATAATGCTTTCATTCTTTTGTTTTGATTGGTTTTGTACTATTTTGTTTTGTTGAATTGTATTGTATGTGAGGGTATCGACAACTATTTTGAAGCAAAAAACAGACATTTTGGTAGCCTCAGATGATTTCCTGTTGTCTTGTTGTAAAGTCCTGTGTTGTTTGCATTCTGTTCTGATTTGCTTCATTCCGTTTTGTTTTGTTTTGTTTTGTTTTACTCTTTTTAAAACAAAAAAATTTAAATAATAATAATAATAATAATGGAAAGGGTGAAAGAAGGGGAAGATGAAAAAAGCAAAATTTGAAGAAGAAAAGGAAGATAAGGAGAAAGGGGGAGCAAATAAAGAATAAAAGAAAGTTAGTAGAATTAGGTCAAAGTAACAGAAAAAAAGACAAGAAAAAGTAAAGAAAAATTAAAAAAGTAAAGAGAAAATGATGGGAAAAAGTCAGATGTGGTGGCAGTCCCAGCACTTGAGAGGCTAAAGTAGAAGGATCACTGTGAGTTTGAGGCCAGGCTGGAGTACACAGTGAATTCAAGGACAGCCTGAATTACATAGTGAGTCCCTGTCTCTCAAAAAAAAATTTAAATATTTTTAAAAAAGAAAAAACAAAGAAAAGCAAAAATTAGTACAAAAAATTCCTCTGTATTTGGGTGAGTGGTTTCTTTCCAGGACTTGTGGTATTACAATGCACTAGAGATAGGGGACACAATGAGGGCCTATTTTGTTTCCAAATCCACTTTTATCCATGTGAATACTGAGTCCTGCGCTGCCTTTCCTACTGGGCATGGTCAGTCAATGATGTGGTGTCTACCTTAAAGTTGTATGCACTCCAACAGCTCTTAATCTGTGTGCCCTTCTGTGTGCCCCAAGTCACTGCTCAGACTGGCTTTATGGTCTGCAGACATGTGAGGTGTCCCTCTTGTTCCAGAGGTCCCACTGTCCATATATTCCAGGATGTGGCAACTGTTCAAGCCAAGGCAGATGGGAAAAGCAAACAGACCACTGAGCTCTGTGCTGGAAGTAGACAATAAGGGGGCCTAAACAGTCCTCTAGACTTAATGTCAGCACTTTTAGATCCAGCCACCTTAGTATGCAATGCAATCACCGTCGCTTCTCACTACGGTGGTAGACCAACATGTCCTTCATAACCTATGCTCACCACTGCTTAAACTTCTCAGGAGATCTGTGACTAGCCCACCCTTTCTCCATGACTGTCTCTTGTGGCCATGTACCACCTAGTTACTGTGGTAAGATGACTCCAGAGACCCTGAAGTGGAGTTGCTCTGTGACTTCTGATTCATAGAGTAGCTCAGTCTTAACACATTCCCACTGGCTTGAGCTACAGGTGATACGTGCCAGCCTGTCCCGTTGGGCAGTTTATACCATCCAATGGGACTGTCCTATGCTGCCCGATGGGAGAATCATACATGTAGCACCAGTGATTCAGAGCTGCTCAGCACTGAGACATACGAATTCCAGTCCCATTGTGAATATGCTAAACAATAAACCACTTCCCAAAATGGCTTATGACTATAACACTCACAAGAATGGGGACACTGCAATGAATTGCTTCAACAACTCTAGCCTGCCATGCAGAAAGTCACTTTTAGAGTAAAACTCTGTGCTGTACTTGCTTTACGATAACCATGGGGTTTTCTTGGAACTAGTGCTGCTAGTTCATTGCGTCTCCCTGGGGCTACCAACACTCTCTGGGCTTACCATGTGTTTGTGGAGACAAGAGGAGCCAGGGTTAGCATTCCAGATTTTTTTTTTTTACTCTGTTTGTCTTCAGTTTCTCTGTAGTTTTTAGTTTTCCTGACAGCTCTTGTTATTCCTGAAACTGTTTTTTTCGTTTTGCTAACTGTTTTTTTCCAGGTGTCTCCACTCCAAGTCCCAGAAAGCCTGTATTTTGCTACTAGTTTTTTTCTCCATCGTTTTTAATATCTATTTAATTCTTTCAAGTTTTCTTTCAATAATGCTTTGCAGATTTTAGTATCGGTTCTTGCATTTTTTCATTAAATTTATAAGTACCTTATACTTTTTTACTTGAGTCTTCTCCCTGTTTGTCTTGGTCAGTCTAGTTAAATATTTTCTCATTGTCTTGTTTATCTTTTCAAAAACTGACATTTGGTTTATTGGTTTTTCTCTATTGTTTTTCTATTCTATATTTCATTTATTTCATCTCTAATCTTTATTATTTCCTCTTTTATGCTTGCTTTAGGCTCAGTTTGCTCACTTTTGTTTTTCTAGCTTCTTAAGCTCATTGACTTGAGAAATTTCTTCTTCATTAATATAGGCATTTGTAGCTATAAATTTCTTTCTTGGTACTACTTCAGTTGTATCTCATTGATTTCAATATGTATGTTTTCATTTCCATTTACCTCAAAATGTTTTCTCATTTTCCTTATGGTTTTGTTTTCAACCTATTGGTTATTGGTAATGTGTTATCTAATTTTCACATTTTTGTGAATCACAAATTTCCTTCTATTACTGATTTTTAATTTAATTTCTTTGTAGTATAGAAAACCCTTTGTATTACTTTAGTTCCTTTAAATTTATTGATATGGCCCATTATAGAGAATGTTCCAAGTGCCCTTAAGAATGTATACTCTGCTATTGTTCAGTTCTTCTATTTTCTTATTTCTAGCTGTCCTAACCATTATTGAAAGTGGGTCAATGAAATCTGTGATCATTTTGTTGAATGATATCTACTCATAAATATCTGTTAGATACTTCAAATTCAATGTGTTAAAATTGATCTTATATTGACTCAAACCCATCTAATTAACGACACCCAGGTGCTCTCTTCAGAAGCTTGGGAGTCATTTTAGATCCCTACTTTCTCTCGTTTCCTACCTCTAAATAGTCAACAAAGATGTACTAATTTTATTCATCTGTTCACTATTCTTTGTGTAATCTATCTCTGCCCTACCTAGTTCGAATCCTTGCGTCTCATATCAGATTATAACCAGTCACCTGGCTTCTATTCTCAACATTGTTTAGCTAACATTGTTCATTCCACCTAGAATAACACACTCATTTTTTAAAGAATTATCTCCAGAGTCATCCTCTTCTCTCAGGAGTCCTCTATATGACCTCATTCTCCCCTCTGGACCTCAGCCTCCTGTGTATACTTCTATCCCAGGAGTCACCACATGGCTTTACTACTGTCTTGTCCTAGGCAATGATGGCCAATCAGTCAGAGACAAGTGTCCAAACTGCAACCCAAAATTCACTTATTTATCACAAAGTGCCAACACTGTAATTAAACCTGAATACTGAGTTTTTAGTCTAGAAAAAAACTCATGCATTAACATCTTTTGTCTTAAAAGAAAAACAAATAACACATGTGCCATAGATTAACCACCACTCCCCTAGGGGCATCTCTGTCTCTTGTAGCAGAGTAGCTAAGAACACATACTCTTGTGTCAGTGCTGTATAGATTTAAGTCCTGAGTGCTCTAGGCTCAGGTTATGTGACTGAATCAATTATTAATCTTTCTATGCTTAGTTTCTTCACACATTCTATGAGGATGGTAATAGTGTCCATTTCATAGGGTGATATTTAATTAGTAGATGCAAAACACCTAAGTGTTATTATTATTCATCTCTTTGGTCCCAGCACTTTAGCAAAGGGCCTAGAAAAGAAATAATTTAATTCATGTAGCTTAAGCTGAAATGAGCTTAACTATTACCTTCCTACCTTTCCATCTTTTCATGCACTCTCCTGTTACTCTATGAAAAATCTTCCCTTTCCTCCCCTTGCTAACACAGAAAACTCACTCTTTAAGATCCAACTTGTGTGATCTTCCTCACTGAAGAAAAGCCTTCCTTTCCTATCACAGGCAATCAGTCACTCTACACTATGTGCCATTAAGTATATTATGTGCCATTGAGTAATGGGAATAATAACTGCTATTGTTTACTTGCTGGATAGTAGGTATGTAATATGATTTTTCATTTAACCCTCGAAATTACCCTTATATGAGACAAAAATTATTGCCACCATTTTGTTGATCAAAAATATTGTGATCTCCAGTGTGCTTGTATAACTTGCCCAACACCAGACACCTAATAATTGACAGACTAAAGCTAGTAGTCAGGCCTAACTTCAAAGCTCATACACTTTCTTTTCTTGCTTTTGCTAGTTTGCATGTCTGTTTCTCCGCCGTGAGCTCCTTGGGGGCAAGGTTCTATCACATCAGGTGACTGTCTTGGAGGAACAAATATATCTCTCTATAAGGCCTCATGTTTACCAGGTACAAGCATCAGTACTCCTTCCTTCTGGCTTTCTCCATAGTGCTAAGCTAGGGTTCTATGCTGGCAAGACAATAAAGGAAAAGAACAATAATTGAACGGCAATGAAAGCAGCTCAGCCCCCAGGGCTCTCTTGGTCATGTTTGCTGCTGCTCTAGTGCCACTGGGGGACATGAAGATGTGTCTCTGGAGTCTGAGCTCACTGTGTCCCCTGGGTGGTGATGTCAGCCTCCTGCTCTGCCAGGCCCCTGAGTCTATGGTCACAGTGACATCATCCATGTTTCTGTGGGCATAATAAGGAACTCAGACCTCAACTACAGGTCCTTGCCTGAGAAAACTTCTATGATCATGATTTTGGGGATCCATCCCTTTCCTCATCGATCTCTTTTCCTGTGTTGGCAGCTCTCTTTCCTGGGCTTCATCCTAACTTATCTGAACCCTAAAACCAGAAATTTCACTCAGTACATTGTTCAGTTCAGAAGCTTACTGGAATCTCTGACACACCAGCCTAAATTGAGAAAACACATGGGATTACAAAAAAAAAAAAAATCCCCAGTGATTTGTGTCATTCTGTGAAAGGAAAAAACTAAGCAAAAGGAAATTAGGGCAACTTGTCAACTTTTCCAGGATCTTGACCTTCACAGGACTGCTCCACTTTAGAGTAGTTAAAAACTTGAAAGGCCTTTGTGATGTATTGTGAAATATGTATTTGGGCTTTATCCTTGTTTCCTGGTTTGCAACTACTAAAATCCTTGAACCAGTTAGTGGTATGTCTGGATATGCTAGTGAGTTGACAGCTGGCAGTTTCCATGTGGCTTCAGGATGGGGATGGTTGCAGAAAAAACTAAGCTAGGGTTGGAGGGTTGAGATTTTCACAGCCCAGTCCCTGAGGAGAGGAGAAAGACCTAAAAGTAAAGTTGACCACCAGTGGCCAATGATTCATGCTTTTGTAATGGAGTCTTCATAAAAACCCAGAGCACAAGGTTTGGAGAGCTTCCAGATAGCTGGACATATGGAGGCTCCTGAAGGGTGGCAGCCCAGAAAGGGAAAGGGAGCTCTACATGCCCCCGCCCAATACGTCGCCCTATGTATCATTTCATCTGTATCCTTTGCAACAAGCTGGCCAGACATAAGTACATTTCCCTGAGTTCTCTAAGCCACTTAATGGAAGCTGCAGAAGAGGTTGTGAAAGCTTTTGTCTATGGCCAGTTGTCAAAATTTTGAGTTAAAAAAAAAAAAACCCTAGAAGTTGTGATAAACATCTGAAGTAGGGAAGGGGGAACTCTTGAGGACTGTTTCAGAAGCAATTGAAGTAGGGGACACCCAGACGGTGTATGCTGCTGCGTTACTTGTGTGGTAGGTGGGGCAAAACCCACACATTAAGTATCAGAAACATGTTGTGAGAGTACAGTGAGAGAAACTGAGCTTGAATTTGCTCTTTTTCTCTATGCCCTCTGAGGCTTCAACCATGAACTCCAGGGTTTTTAACTTGCTAGTCTCTGTTAGCCATAAGGAAAACATTTCCATAAAGGGATTCCTCTCTCCACCCACCAATCCTTCGTTTAAATCAATTCATCATCAATTAAACAGTCAAACAGTCATTTAGCCTAATACCTGCCACTATGGAATATATGTTTTTTATTAATTAGTACATGTTTGCAGCACATGCATTTTGCAACCATCTTGGGGAGCTGATGCATGTACTGGGATATGTTTTTAAAACAAAAAGTAGGTAGATACTGCTCTGCTTAGAATCCTTCCATGGTTCCCATTGCATTCAGAACAAATCCAAACTTCATGGTGGTCCCATGCACCTTCCTCTGAACACTCTCAACTCTTAGCTTCACCTTCCTATATTTACTCTTAGCATCACTCTTCCTATATTTACTCCCCTCCAGCCACATTAGGCACTTTCATTCCCTCAAACACATCAAGATCATGACCATCCCAAGTTTTTAGTATTTATATTTATGTTGAGTCCCGCAGGATGAGTCAGCGTCAGGCCTCAGGTTAGCTACCTCCTCAGAGACAGTAAAAGCACAATGGGACTGACAACTTGAGCATGGTGTTTGAAATACTAAAATTTGAAAAACGGTGGAAGTATCAACCGTCCAGAAAGCAGCACTGGGCCCAAGTGGAGATATTGCTCCAATAGAGAAGAAAAGGCCTGGGTAATATTTGTAAATCTAATTGCTCTTGTGGTGACAGTGCTGTCTTAGGGGCCAATTCCGACATATTTTTGGGCTAAAATGATGAATGTTATGGTTGAAATATAAAGTGTACCCCCAGGCCTCGTGCACTAAGGACTTGACTCTTAATGCAGCAATGTTTAGAGGTGAGACCTGCAGAGGTCACTGGATCGTGAAGGTCCTGGCCTCACTGATGAATTAACCCACTGATGAGTTCACAGTTGAAGGGTCCAGTAAGGGGTGATGCCAATATATAAAGAACTCAAAAGTTACCACCCTATTAAAAGACCCAATAAAAAATGAGCAACTAAAGTGAATAGACACTTTTCAGAAGTACAGTTGGCCAATAAACACTTGAAAAAATGTTCAGCATTGCTGGCTATTAGAGAAATGTAAATTAAAACAACATTGAGAGACCATCCTACTCCAGAGAGGATGGTTATCAACAAAAAATCAAATAATAACAAATGCTGGCAAGGCTGCAGGGAAAATGGAACTTTCTACATTGTTGGTGGAAATGTACACTAGTACAACTACAATGGAGATCAGTGTGGAGATTTCTCAAAAATCTAAAAATAGAAATTCCATTTGACCTTGCTATTTCTCTTTTATGTATCTTCCTGAAAGAGTTAAAGTCATCATATTCTAGTGATACATGCATACGTATGTTTGCATCAGCATAATTTATAATAGCTAAATCTTGGAAATGGCCTAAATGCCCACCAACAGACAAATGGATAAAGAAGATGTGATATTCCCACACAATGGAGTACTACTCTGCCATAAAGAGGGATAAACCTTGAGGCATTGGTAAATAAATGGATGCACTTCAAGACCATAATATTAAGTGAAATAAATCAGACATGTAAGTTTAAATACTGCATGGTTTTGAAACCTAAAATATAAGTAAAGAGCCAAATAAAAAATAGATAATAGGAAGTAAGGAGATGTTTCTCAAATGGGAAGGGCAACAAGAGATGGAAGGATGGTGAGTGAGAGTGGATTAAAAAAAGAAGAAGAATTAAAGAAAAAAAATGGAAGTATGGTAGAGCTTTTGTAAATAGGAAAGTGACCAAGAAACGAAAAGACCAGGGAGGGATGGGATAAGTAGGGGACAAAAAGAGTTAAGGTGTGTCATGTACATGTTCCAACTTTCCACAATAATTGTAATCATTCTGTATTGCAAACATGTACTAATAAAAAAAAAGAGAATCAAAATTTAAGAAAACATTTCATTAGCATTCAGTTCAAAAAAAAAGATGTGGGGCCCAGTTGGAGGAACTAGGCCAGGCCACTGGGGGACTGCCCAGGAAGGGTAGGTCCGCTCCCAGCCCCTTCCTTCCTCTCTGGCTCTTTCCCCTTTTCTCTGCTTCTTGGCTGCTATGAGACGAGCATCTTTTCTCCACCGTGCCCTTCTGCTATGATGTTTCTGCCTTGCCATAGGCCTAAAGCAAAGGAGACAGCTGACCGTGGACTAATGCACACCTGTAATCCCAACAACTCAGGAGCCTGAGGCAGAAGGATTGCAAATTCCAGGCCAGCCTGGAAAACTTAGTGAAAGCCTATGACAAAATAAAATTTAAAAGGGCTGGGAATGTAGCTCATTGGTAGAGTGCTTGCCTAGTTACTAGCAAGGTTCTGGACTTGATTCCCAGGACTGTAAATAAACAAAGAAAAGCAAACAAAAACTTAATACATTTTCTGGCTCTACACCAAATAGGAAACTTTACAAAGACAGAATATAATAATGTGCTAAATTGAAAATTACTAAGTGGCAAAATATGTGCTGTAATCAGGAGTGTTTAGATAGTTTTTCCTTACCTCCCAAATACAAGTTCTCTATGTGCCCATCCTAGACAATTTTTTTTTTTGCACATAAGAAAAATACTTCTGGCTACACATTTATATTGTGAATTCCTATCAATGATTCTCTTTCCTCAGGGGCTTGGATCCAGCACTCTTTATCTAGCACTACTACTACCAGAAATCAAGGCATAATGTGTTGTGTGAGGATTATATCATAGTCTACCAATTCACTGTCTTAATATCTTCCTTCCCCATCATTCATTTCTTTGCTGTCTATTTGAAAAAATATCTTACAAGCAACAACAGTGATTGCATAACCTTAGGCAAGTTGCTTACATTCCCAGCACTTTGATTTTCTTATCTGTAAAATCTGGGTCATGATGATAATAATAGTACCTGTTCAATGGAATTGTTATAATACAATACTTGGCACATAAATACTGGATAAATTTGGCTATTATATTTGTTGTTATTATTGTTGTTGTTGATATTATTTGTCGAGCACTCTTATATGCTAGAGATTCAGTAGGAAACAAAAGACACAAGATCCCTGTTCTGCAAAGCTTACAATATGATTAGAAGAAAGGGGTATGTGTGCAAATTTTCAGATACTTATAGAAAGTACTTAGAGAATTAAAATGGAGTGACATACTGCTTACACTCATAAGGATAGCTATTAGAAAACAAAACAAAAAATAATAACAATTGTTGGTGCAAATGTGGAAAAACTGAAACTCTTATACATTGCCGGTGGAAATATAAAATAGTACAGACTGAGAAAAACACATAGTAATATTTCAAAAAATTAAATAAAGAACTACTATATGACCAGATAATTACAAGTCTGAGTCAACATCCAAAAGAATTGAAAGGATGGACTCAAACAGGTACTTGCACTCCAAAGTTCACAACATTGGGCCAGGACTACAGCTCAGTGGCACAGCACCTGTCTGGCAAGCACAAAGTCATGAGTTCAATTCGTGGTACAAGAAACAAACAAACAAACAAATAAATTTCACAACATTATTCACAGTAGCCAAAAGGTACAAACATCAGGGCCTCGTGGTGTAAAACCTGCACTTGGGAGGCTGAGGCAGGAGGATCACTGTGGGTTGAAGACCAGCCTGGGCTACAAAGTGAGTTCAAGGACAGCCCAAACTGCATAGTGATGAACACTGTATCAGAAAGACAAAAAAAAAAAAAAGGTAGAAACAGCCCAAATGTTAGCAGATGAATGGATAAATGAAATGTGACATATTCAAAGAATGAAATACTGTTCATCCTTGAAAAGGAACGGAATTCTGAGACATACTACAACATCAATAAAACTTGAAGACATGCTAAATGAAATGAAGCTACTATAATGAAGTACCTAGAGTAGTGAAATTCACAGAGACAGAAAGAAGAATGGTGGTGTCCATGAGCTTGGAGGTTAGGTGAATGAATATTATTGTTTAATGAGTATTGAATTTCAGTTTAGTAGATGGTGGTAATGGTTGCCCAACATCTTATGAACACAATACCATTGAATTAAGTACTTTAAAAGGGTTAAAGTTGTAAATTGTATGTTATGTATAGCAACAGAAATAAATACTGTCATAAATGGAGTGACATCACCATGCCGATACAAGCAGGTTCTAGACTGATGGCCACACAAGCTATATGGAGAAGTGACATTTAAGCTGAACTCTGAATGACAAGAAGCAAAGAGCTCTGTGAAGATAGTGAGTGAGGGGGAGCAAAGGAGAGAAAGGGGGCAGAGTGTGCAAAGCCTTCAGACAGAAATGCATTTAGAGTGTTCCAGGAACCAGAAGGAAGCCAGTGTGGAGGGGTGTAGAGGGCAAAGGAGGGAGTCAGCTGGGATGGATGGAGAGAAGTCAAGGTGATAACATGGACAGCACTTCCAAGACAAGTACCATGTGATCTCTCTCATATGTGAAACTAAAAGCTCAACCTGAGTGTAGAAGTTATTAATAAGTTTTTGAGAGGGTTTGGATAAAAGGAGGTTGAATTTCATTGGTGCAAGTTGTACGCATGTTGGGAAATATTACACTGAACCCCATTAATATCTGCAATTAATATGTGCTATTCCAAAAAAGATAAAAATTCGTCATATATAAACACTTGGGCTTGTTAAATACAGAACGTAGGAATTTGCATGGGAGAAAGGCTACTTTCATATTAAGTGAAAAATGAATCTATAGATTAAATGCTTTTTTTTTAGATTTTTTTTAGATTTTTTTTTTTTTTTTTTAGATTAAATGCTTAAACCACAAAAAAGTTTTTCTGTAAAGGGAAACAAATGGGGCCAATATCAACGGGACCAGTGGAGAGATTTTTATTTTTTTCAAGATGAAAATGACCCAGCAGAAAGGGAGAACAGATGGTGTGCAGGAAAGAGGCAAGACTGTAAGAGGAAAGTCCTTGAGTAAAGAGAAGAAATGGAATCCAGACCACAACAGGGGATTTGATTGACTTGATACCACTTTAATTCTTTCTTTCTGTATTTAACAATACTGGAATGAGGCATACTTTCCTACTTTTGTGTTAAATGCTGAGATCAAGTGAAAATAGCTTAACCAATTGCTCCAGGAAATACCGGCTCCTGGAAGATAAGACCACAAACCAGCTGAAATGGCTTGTCCAGTGCTGGGGGCACTTGTCTAGCATATAAGAGGTCCTGGGTTTGATTCTCAGCACCATAGAAAAAACAAACACCTAATAAAATGATTCATTGCTCAAAACTCACTTCAAGACCTTCACCTAACTGTGCCCATCCACCCAAAACTATTTTAAACCCTAAACCTAACCAGTTCTCCCACTTGCAAGACCCACCTTAAAAATCATCTAGCCTGGGCCCTAAAACCTGTCCTAATTTCTCCATTTTGAAGCACTGTTTCTAGTATGTTATTGCCCTCATTACTGGATTAAATCTGGCAAGCTAAATTTAATGTGATAAACAGATTTTTCTCATGGTATTTTGGGGAGTCAACAATACCCGCTGCTAGTGGCATGGATAGTTATCCATTGTATCAGGGACTATAGATGCAAGGGCTATAGTGTTAAGATAGTGGTGCTGAAATGGAGTTGTCTTCCTAAAATATAAAAATTACAGTGCAGCTACCAACATTAGTTTCCTAGTGCTGATGTAACGAATCACAGTTCTGGTTTGAAATGATACAAACATTTAAGAGTTCTGCTGGCAAGAAGTATGAAATGAGTTTTATTGTACTAGAATCAAGATGTAAGCAAGGCTACATTCCTTCGGAAGGATCTCAGAGAAAATCAATTTCCTTGACATTTTCAGTGTCTATAGGCTAACCTCATTCTTTGCCTTGTGGCCCCTTTTAATCTCCAAAGCCAGAAGTACTGTCATTGTGATGTCTACTTTCATCATTGCCTCTCCTTTTCTGACTTTAGCTTTCTCATCCTCTTCATTTATAATTACATTGGAACCTTATGATTACTGGACCCACCTAGACTATCCTGGATAATCTCTCATCTCATGATCTTTAATCCACCTGCAAAATTCCTTTCGCCATGCAAGGTTGCCTGGGCATCTTAGCAAGACTCTATTTCAAAAAATAAAAATAAAAAAGGACTGGGAATGTAGCTCAGTTTGAAGGCTCTGATTTCAATCCCCGGTACAACAACAAAAGCAATAAAATGGAATCAGACTTTCACCTTAACAATAAAATCCAGCCACAATTTAACCTTTATAATCTCATTCATCATTACATTCCTCATCCAACTGTACTCATTCACTTCATTAAAATGCACTGAAGACTTTAAATATCAAACATTCTATTAGGTTCTAGGTATATGGGAAGGGGAGAAGACAAACAAATAAGGTGAATTGTGGTAATAAGCGCTATAAAGAAAATAAAGCATAGTAAGGAGGATGGAGAGCAACAGCAAAAGTGATGATAGATTTGGGCAGGGAGCTAAGCTCAGTGGCTTAAGCGCCTGCCTTGCAGGCATAGGGTTGTGAGTTCGATCCCTGGTACCGAAAAAAAAAGTGATGATAGATTATGTAGGTGGTTGTGGGAGACCTTTCTGAGAGTGCAAGTATTAGAGAGAGCCATGGAGAGTCTGGGAGGAAGATAGAAGAGACTGTGGAGCACCAACTGTGAAGAGCTTGATTAGAAAAGTCTATTAGCCCTATACTCACCTAGTCCATCTCATCACCCTTCAAGACTGAGGGTACCAGGACAACAAGTTTAATGGAGCATTCAGGTACACTTAGAGGTCTGTAGCCATTATCCTAAACCTGTAATCATCTGCATTCCTTTTTTTTTTTATCATCTGCATTCCTGGAACAGCAGAGCCCACATGACTAAAACCACAGAGATAATCATTTCATAGAACCAGAAACACCCTCAAGCTATGAAGATTCCAAACCTGTAAAACCAGGACTGAGGTAACGATCACTTGGACTCTGGCCCACCTCAGCAAATCTTTAAAAGTTGTCCTCCTGCCTCGAGGGTTGGGGAGTGCAGTCTGATCCCCTTCATCAGAGTGTGCTCACCTCCATCAACTACCTAAATCAGAGTCCCCCCACCCACCTTACTTATCTTCTCTTACCTCTTAGTCTGTAAATTCATGCTTTAGTTTTAGTTTCCTTCTCCAGGATCCTCTAGCTGGTGACACTTTCTCTCACACTTAAGGGGTAATGCTCCCTGTCAGGAAGCCAGCCCAGTTCACTTCCAGCTTGCTCACTTAACCCTTAGGAAACTCATTCACACACACACACACACACACACACACACACACACACACTGCTCTGCTGCTCCCCTCCCTGTCCCTGGTATCTCTCTCTTCCTTACTTAGCCAGGGCAAGATCAGGATTTCCATTAGGCTGACTCAAGAGGTGGAAGGTAATCTAACTCCTAATCTCTGTGAATTGTGGCCCAGAGTCTGCCCTTTTCTTGGCTTGTGGACCCATTCTTCCTCCCTCTTGCCTGCCCAAAGCGGGATGCTGACTGCCACCTGTAGTGAGGCCAGTTTCATCCCTAGAAAAGGGGTTAAATTCTTTTCATAGTCCCTAGAAAAGAGGTTAAATTCTTGGCTTCATTCTTTAGTAAAATAGCATTTTTGTTTTTTCAAGGTTTTTGGTCCTCAGCTTTAGGCTTTAGCTACCATTTTCATGCAACAGGAAGACCCCCACTCAGCATCCTGTTCCAGATTTATGGCCCAGGTGCTGATGAGAAAACCACCACTTGGAAAGCTGGGGGGAGAATTTTGGCCAGGAGGATGAAGGAAGGCCCCCAAGGAGGCTGAGAGACATGGGGGTGAGCGCCCATGTCAACAGACAAGAATCACTACCTGGAACCCAGAAACTGTTGAGTTCATTGCCCACTCTCTGGTTTGTTGAAGTGCTGAGAATTTCCAGTGTCTAGAACCTCTGAAGGTACTTCATTATTTTTATTTGTCACAAAAAATACCTTAAGACAGATGACAAGAAACGGGGGAGAGGAACCTCAGAAATATGGAAAGATGTCCAGCCTTATTATTAATAAGAAAAGTTAAAATTAAAACATATACCAAAGTATTATTTTTACCTATTAAGTTAGTAAAATTAATAATTTTTTAAAACTTTGATAATTCATGTTGTACGAATGTGAAGAAAAGCATTTCCTACATTGCTGGTAGAAGCTGTCAACTAAGGATAAGATCAACCTAGTCAAGAGCAAGGAAAATTACATCTATTTAGGGCTAATTAGAATTGCAATCTGGGAAAATACAGATTCAAACAGCTTTTAAAAATGTGCCCCAATGCTTTACAAAATGATGACTATATTTATAGCTCCAAACTGCAAGGAGATTGGAGATTACATCATCTGTTAGTCAGAAATTATGGTTGGTGAGGTGGGGAGGCGGGCCTCACTGAGACATGATCCCAGCCTGGAAATCAACGCCATGAGTGGGCTGCTACTGGAGTGGGGACAGCCACACCCAAGCCTCTCTCCATGAGTTAGTGCCATTCGCAGAAGGAAACCATATCATTTTCATTATTTTGTTGGGTTGGGTTTTATTCTCTTTTGTTTCATTTGATTATATTAAATCTAATGGCATGAGCAGCTATTTGAAAGCTAGCAAGACATTATAGTAGCCATTTTGGATTTACTATTGGCTTGTTTGAAGTCCTTTATTACATTCATTGTTTTGTTTTTATTGTTTCTATTCTATTCTCTTCTGTTCAATTTTTACTATGTCCAAAGATATCTGCAGCTACTTAAAGACAACAAAAGGCATTATGGTAACTATTGTTGGTTTTGTAAGGTTTTGAATTCCTGTATCACTTATACTGGTTTATTCTGTTTTATTTTCCTTGGTTTTATCCTCTTTAAAATTTAAAAAAAATTCAAAAATACAAAAAAAAAAAAGAAATTATAGTTGGTGCTGGCAAAAAATAAGCTGTTTTGTAAGAAAGGGTTTGGATGTGGTCTCAGCCTCTGGGTAGTTTGGGGGAACGAATCTGTCATAAAGAACATCAGCAGAGGTTAACAATGTTTCTATGCTCAACTATAAGGCAGGGAGGGCAGGATAGGTACACCTACAGCTCAGTGCTAATGTTAAACTGCAGAGGAGTCTGAGACCTGATTAACAATGGCCTCCTAACTTCATTTTAAATGTCCTGTTACAGTTTGTGTTTAGGTGGCCTCCCAAGCCTCATGCAGCCATGGAGGTGGCTGAATCTAGCATTTGTGATTGGTTTGTTGTCTAGCACTGGGGCTGTCGGTGTGAGTGCTACACCTGCCCAGGGGCAGAGCTGGCATACTACATAAGGGAGGGAAGAAGGCATGTTTTCTGTCTCTTTTTTGTCCTGTTCACTCTTACTGTTTGCAGCTGCCAGGAACAGCTGGCCCTGTGCCACACCACTCTGCCTTGGAGCCAGCTGAGTATGAACTGGAACTTTCAACAAACTGTAAGCCAAATAAACCTTCCCTCTCCTAATTTTGAGCATCAGGTATTTTGCCTCAACAACAAGAGAAAAGTAATCAAGACATGTTCCAAACCAATACTATTTCATTTTTTTTTCTTGACAAAGTATAAATTGATTCAGTATCTAAGGAAGGTGATTTGGTTTGTTTTTGTTTTTGTTTTTGTTTTTCTATAGTGGAAATTAAACCCAGTGCCTTAGCACAGAGTTACATCACTAGTTTGTTTTTTGTTTTTTGGTTTTTTTCTTCTTGAGACACGTTTTCACTATGCAGCTCAGGCTGGCCTTGAACTCACTTTGTAGCCAAAGCTGGCCTCAAACTCACAGCAATCCACCTGCCTCAGCCTCCTGAGTGCTGGGATTACAGGTGTGAGGTCAGTCCTTAAAAAAAAAAAAAGATGGCTTCTGGGAAAATGGCAGAACAGTAAGCAGCAGAGTAAACAGCGTCTCTGAGAGATACAGTCCAGATGTAGGAACATAGCATCATGGGGAAGACAAAAAGTAAGGAAGTGGATCTCCTGGACCCAGGAAGAATCTAAAGTGAGAATTGAAGCCCACAGAGAGAGTAAAAAGAAAAACTTCAACAAAGAAGAAGGTGGTGACTGGTGGCGCCTTCAACCGGAGCCAGACCCACTGTGTGAGAGGAGCTGTTGGAACCTGGGGACACATGGTCACAGTGACTGCGGCCGCTGGTGACCCCAGAGGCCTCTGCAAAGAGACATAGCGGTGGAGGAGAGCAGCAGACACAGAGGACTGCACTGGTTGGCAGTGAGTGCAGAGGACTCAGTCCTCCTGTGGAATAGAGCAACTGGCCTGGAGCTGTTTTGGAGTCAGGCTGGACAAGCCCAGAACCAGAACTGCTATGGGCTTCCTCCAGCAGCTCCTAACTGGGTGCAGACTGGCGGACATCACTTGGATTAAGCCCTGAACCCAGATGCATTGCAGTAGCCATCATGGAGGTTTCCCACAGGTACCCAACTTGGTCTGGAGATGCCAACCAGTCCCACCCCTAGGGACACTTCAGGGTCAGTAGTGAAGGATCCTCACAGGTGACCAACCTAGGACCACAGGCAGTGGCCAGCCCTGCCCCTGCATGCACTCCACCAGCCATCAGGGAGCCAACACAGGCTGGGAAAAACAGCAGATAGCCCTGCACCGGTGCATCCGTAGCCAGCACTGGCTAAAAGAACTAAACAGTCTTGCTTCAGAGAAATTGTCACCAATGCAGGAAGTGCATGGGACCCCACTACACACTTGTTCAAAAGAACCCAGGAATATGTCAACACAAAGAAGCAAGAGGCAGTCTCTGGCCTCCAATCCAAGCAGAGTAAGTCCACAAGATGTAAACAGGGAAGAGATTGGGAGTCGCACACCTGAAATTTCTGAAGTGATGGCAACTGAAGTAAAGAAACAACTTTATGAGGTTATAAAAGAAATTAGAACAGAAATATTATCTCAGGTAAAAGAAGAAATGAAAAACATAATAAAAGAATTGCTAAGCATCTCTAAAGAAGACGTGGATCAAAAATGGAGGCACATAGGAAAATGAGGGAAACCTTGAATGAACAATGTAAGATTTAGAATACATGAAACAGATTCAGAGAGATATCCAGGAAATTAAAAACTCCATTGAAAGCTGGCAAAACCACTCGAAATAAACTGAAGATAGACTTTCACACCTTGAAGACAGGTTTACAGCTTGTGATCACAAAAGGAAATATCTCTTAAAAATAACATGGAACCTGGAAGTAACAATTCAACGGCTGCAAGACAACCCAAAGAAATATAACTTAAGAATAAAAGGTGTGAGTGAAAAAGCAGGGGTTAACACAAATGACATTAAAAGTCTGTTTACAGAAATAATATCAGAAAACTTCCCATGCATGGGAAAAGAAAGTAACATTCAGATAAGTGAGGTATATAGAACTCCAGCTAGGGCCGGGGATTTAGCCAGTGGTGCAAGCACCTTCCTGGCAGGCGTGAGGCTGTGAGTTTGATCCCTGATACCAAAAAAAAAAAAAAAAAAAAGAACTCCAGCTAGCCATAACCAACAAAAATCCACACCCAGGCATATAATAATCAAGATCCCAGAAATTCAACACAAGAACAGAATATTAAAAGTTGTTAGAGAAAAGAAACAGATCAAAAGATCACCTACAAAGGAAAACCCATCAGAATCATGACAGACTTCTCAACACAAACCATCAAGTCAAGAAGAGCTTGGAGCAAAGTATTTCAAGTCCTGAAAGAAAACAACTTCCAACCCAGATTGATGTACCCTGCAAAACTATCTTTCAAAATTAATGGAGAAACAAGATACTTCCATGACAAAGAACAACTAAAGGAATTCATGACCACCAAACCAACCCGACAAAACTACTGAAGGACATTCTAGAGAGAGACAAAAAAAAAGAACACAGTTCCAGGAACTGCAGCAGAGGGGGATCACTGAGTGGGGCAGACAACTGAATGAAGAGGAAAAGTAAGCAGCCAATTGCAGGAAAATAGCATGGCAGAGACTGCGCATGTTGGCCTTAACCATTAATGTGGATGGCCTCAATTCACCAATAAAGAGAAGCACAGGCAGAATGGATCAGGAGACAGGATCTATCAATATGCTTTATACAAGAAACATATTTAACTTGAAAGAGAGTTCATAGACTGAAAGTCAAAGGAGAGAGAACAATGCTGTATATGACAGGGAACCAGAAAGAAGTGGGGGTAGCTTGCCCATCAGCTGCAGAAAGGACGAGAAAGATATGGCATTTTTATACAATGGGAAGCTACTCAACTATAAAGAAAGATAACCTGAGCCTCTTGTAGGTAAATGGATACAACTTGAGATCATGTTCAAGGATGAAAAGGTTCAGAGTCACATGGATGAATATCATGTTGTCTCCCTAGTATAAAAAACTAAAGGAGTTAGTGGGATCCAAAATGCACAATGTAAATTGTGAAAGTGAAAGAGGAGGAAGTGTTTAAAAAGGGAAGGCAGTGGCCATTGTTAAGCTACTATTGTGATTTGAATCCCATATTGTTTTCATTGTTCTATTTAGTTTGGTTCTATTCTGTTTCAGTTTGTCTAATTGTATTATATTTGATGGCATGGACAGCTATGTCAAAGACTGATTTCCTATTATCTTTTTTGTGTTTTTTTTATTGTTTTTAATTTTAAAAAGCAAAACAGAAAAAAGGGTAGCACCTATTATCTTGTTTTGAAGTGCTGTATTGATTTCATTGCTTTGTTTTGATTGATTTTATTGTATTTTGTTTTATTTGATTGTATTATGTCTGATGATATAGGCAACTACTTTGAAGATAACAAGAGGCATTATGGTAGCCACTGTTGTTTTACTATTGTTTTGAAGTCCTGTATTGCTTCCATTGTTTTGTTTTTATTGGTTTTATTCTGTACTATTTTGTATGATTTTATTATGCCTGATGGTATGGGCATTTATTTTGAAGATAACAACAGGCATTATGGTAGCCACTCTTAACTTCCTTTTATATTTTTTCAAAGTCATATACCATGTTCATTGTTTTGTTTTGATTGACTCTATTCTGTTTTATTTCATTTGGTTTTATTCTCTTCAAAACAAAAAAATTAAAAATAAAAATAAACCTTCTTTTAGATTTTTGAGACAGAGTCTCACGAAATCACTAAGATCCCTTGGCTGGGCTTGAACTTGTGATCTTCCTCTCTCAGCCTCTGACAGGGCTGGGATTACAAGTGTTCACCCCCACAATGCTAGGTTACAATTTGACAGTATTGATCAAAATGACAAGTGCCAATGTTTTCTAACTCAAGAACTGCAATTGGAAATTTATTCTCATTATTCTTACACATATAAATGATATACTACTTGTATAATATTGTACTAGCAAAAAGAGTGGAAACAGCCAAGTGCTCACCAATGGAGGAGTTGGTTAAATAAATGACACTAAATCCACATGATGGAATAATGTAAAAACAAGTGAGAAAGTTCTATGTGCTCCATCAACAACCTCCTAGACTTTAACCTATTATTATTATTAATATAATGAATTTTTAGGATTATTTTAATTTTTAAACAATTTTGAAAATAATATAGAGAGTTTCTGAATACCCCTCACAAATTTCAATGTCCTCAAACAATACACCCTCAAAGGGTACATTGCAAAATCTAAGAAACCAACATTGAAACATTTATGTTCATAAACTCCAAATTTCATTTAGATTTCACTGGGCTTTTCTGTCAAAGTCCTCTTCTGCTCCATCTTACACTGACTCATTGTGCCTCTAAACTGTGACAGTTTGTAATGGTTGATATATAGTATCAACTTGAGAAGTTTAGAAGTTTAACTAAGTGACTCAGCAGGGGGTGAGGGTCCTCACTTTGTAAACATCCTGAGCCTGTGTAAGAGGATGCTACAGAGCTGCTGTGAGTGCTACATCTACCCTAGGGGGTGGTAGCCTGATTACAATATAAAGGAGGAAAAGAAGCTTGCTCTTCCCCCTTTTGCTCTTTCTGCTTTTGCTGTCTTGTGCCACCTTGAACTGTTGTCTCTGTACCATGCCATCCTGCTTTAGAACTAGCTGATTATTGACTGAAACCTCCACAAACTACGAGCTAAATAAACATCTCCTTCCTTAATTTTGGGTGTTGGGTATTTTATCTCAGCAATGAGAGTAAAGTAACCAAGACAGAATTTGTACCAGGAGTGGAGTCATTGCTGTGACTGTACCTGACCACGTGGTTCAAGAGCCTTTGGGAATGGCCTGTGGGAACAGTTTGGAAACGTTCATATGTCACCTGAAAGAGCAGAGCTGGAATGTCTTAAAATGTTCTGTTTGGGAGACTCTGATCAGAGCTCAGAAGACCAGAAGGCTGATAGAAATCCTGCCAGTAAAGACCAGACTCAGGAAGTTTCTGCTGGGAAGGATTGTATTTTGTGCTGGGCTCCAGATGATGTATGTTACGGTTTGTCAAAAAGTTTGTCTGTGTTTTGCATGTGTCCTGAGATTGCCTGAGAAGGAGATTAGGGCAGTGGACTAATTAATCTGGTAGAAGAAATTTCAAGGTTGAGGCTATGGCATGACTGCTTTTGGGAGCTTTTAGTTGGATTTATGTTGAGAATTGAGAGCAAAGAGCCCAGCAGGATGATTTAAAATGTGAGTTTGGCCAGAAAAGAAGCTCCAGTGAAGCTGTGGACTGCAAAGACAAAGTTAAGGAGATCTTGAGTGCTGAGAAGGAACAAGATAATATAAAAGATGGCCTAGGGCATCACAAAAAGTAGCAAGTCTCCTCCTTTGCAGCCTCCAAATTGCAAAAGTGAAAGACTTTGCTTTGATGAGAAAGTCACAGAGCACACTGTTCCAGAATGATGGTGACTGCACCAGGTTCCAGAATGGCAGTAGCATAGAAAATCTGTTCCTCAGAATTGGATTCAGAGTGCCCAGTGATCCAGGCACTCAACCTCTACAGCCAAAAGAGACGGAAGCCTGGCTACTGCTCCATCAGACAGCAGACCTTGGCATCATCATTGTGGTGTGGTTTTAGATGCATGCAGAATGCAAGAGTTATAGGGTTAAAAAGGCTTTCACCTCAATTTCAGAAGGCCTGGGAGGTCAGGCAGTGTGCCCCTGAGAAGGCAGTATGTGAAGCTGTGAGTGTGAAGCCAAAGGTGCAGTGGAGACCCCAGAAGTTTGGAAAATCCAGGAACGTGGATCATCTAGGGAAAGCTGCAAGGAGAGAGCAAAGTAGGCCTAAGGGAGAAGCTGTGAGAACTGCAACCACCAGAAGTGCCATAGAAGTGAAATCACTCAAACCCTTTGGAGTTCACAATTTGCCACAAATTGCTTCAGATGCTGGACATAGAACTACAAGACTTAACATTTACACTGCTGGTTTTGGACTTGCTT
>RJWM01007307.1:0-78884 GCA_004363535.1 Dasyprocta punctata
TTGGTCTAAATTATTATGGGGGTGGGAAAATCAAAAAGTCACACAAAAGTCTCACCTGATCCACTCCTCTCCCAGAGCTCCTGAAGAGCTACCACTCCCCCTGCCCCCGCAATTCCTTTCCTAAAATTTTACTGCATGACCCTGTACCCGTATTGAAAATGGCCTTCAGACATCTCCACAGAGTTTCTGAAACAATAGTGGAGTGGTATTAATGTGACAATTCTTGGAAAAGCAGTGCTTGCATTCAAACAAAAAACTGGTAAAGCACATTGCAATAATAGATGTTTCTTCCTTGAAGTACTTTATTTTTAATTTCTAAACTGTGGTCAGGATCGCCCTCCCCTTTTATTTCTGAGACAGAGTCTTGCCAATTTGTTCAGGCTGGCCTTGAATTCATCGAGGTCCTCCTGCCACAGCTTCCCAAGTGCTGGAATTACAGGAGTCCACCATCACAATCAGTCTCCCCACTCAAAAACAAAACAAAACAGAACAGAACAGAAAATCTTCATGTTCATGTAGAGACCTATTGTTACTTACGTGCTAGCCCTAAAAAACTCTCTCGCCTGCCTGTCCATCCCTTATCTGTGCATGATGCCCTAAGCAGTGTTAACTGGGATCCCTCAAAAGACTAAGAAGCACACATAAGAAGGGAAGATGCACAATTTAAATAAAAATTGATAGAATGTTATCTTGTTTTCACTTCTAGCCTGGGCTCCTACCTAACTTCTTTCTTGAGAATACTTTGAACGACTCCTTAACACTGTTTAGAAATCATTTTCTTTAGTGCCTGAAGCATACCCAGTAAACTTTCTTCTTCTGATTAAAATTTTTTTCTGTATAAAATAATGCTTAGATTAAGTTTATAAAAATAGACTATTTCCTAATGAGCCTCATTTTTGTATTTCCTTTTATCTGCCTTTGCCTTCTTCTCTCTAAAAAAAAAGCGACAGAGAGCAGCAAAAACAAAACAAAACAAAACAAACAAACAAACAAAACAAACAAACAAACAAACAAAAAAACAATTGGGAAGCAACTTCTCGAGGTAATGGAAAAATCTGAAACAAGTTTGAAACAGGGTTGAACCAGATTGGCCCAGCAGTGACTCATTCACACAGCAAGGAAGGGACCAGCAGGAGCAATAGCTTCCAAACTGTCACTTGGTCTGCAGGATCGTGTATTAGTCTTGATTGGATATGCTGGATTACAGAATTTAAAAAATCAAACACAAAAACAAAGCACAGTCCTGAGCTTTGGTAGTGAAGAAAACAAACAAACAAACAAAAACTCTCTGGTGATTCTAAATAAGTAGCAGAGGGAAACAAAAAGCACTTGCCTACCAGGAATCCAAATAAACTCTGTCCGCTGCAATTGTTCAGTGAATTTTGCTGTCAACGCAATGGCCCTCGGCAATGCCCAGGACATCTAGTTTCCTCTGCAAGCGGATGATTGTAGAGGTCAGCAATGCAGTATTTACTGTGGGTCAGACTGCACTAAAGCACTTTACTTACATTATCTCTAATCTTTACAAATGACCAGGAAAACAGGGTTGTTCCCATTTACAGCACACGAAGTGCAGAAATAGGGAGGTCAAGGAATTTGCCCTAAACCTGGCATCGCAATTAAAGGGTACAACAGAATCCACACCCAACCTGGCCCTTTCCACTAGAAAACTGGTCCCTCATCTGTGCACTTACTTGTGACTTGACTTTGGTGTTGGCATAATCCAAAGTGCTTTCAGTTGGTATCCTTCTGATATCCCACCAAATCTATAAATGTATCACTTGCAAAAACTCAAAGCAGGTGTGGTAGTGCACGCCTGTAGTCCCAGTGCTTGGGAGGCTGAGGCAGGAGGATTGTTGTGAGTTCAAGGTCAGCCTGAACTACATAGTGAGACCCTTTCTAAAAACAAAACAAAACAAAACAACAAAACAAAACAGAGAAAAGAAGAGAAAGAAAATAAAAAAGGAAAAGAAAATTCCAGAGAAATATTCAGATATTTTAAATAAGCTGTTGTTTATCTTGATATCAATGCTGTTTTGTCAAGATTGGTGTAACTTTGTGATAAGTCGTGGGATTGGGGAGGGTTGGAGCTCTAATTTTGTTTCTTTGTTGGAGCTGTTTGGACTGTTCTGGGTCTTCTGTGTTTCTGCAGGAATGTGGGAATCAAGGTGTTAGTTTTTATGAGGAATGATGTTGGTATTTTGATGGGGGATTGTGTTTTCTGATCTTTGTTGTTTTCTTCTATTTGTCCTTGGTTTTGGTCTGTCTTTTGTTTCTGATTTCTTGGGGAAGGATATAGGGGTGTTTCATAGCTTCTTTTCTGGTGAATGCACTTGGTGTTAATAGGAAAATAAATAAATAAATAAATAAATAAATAAAATAATAAAATAAGCTTCCTTCATTCAATATATCATATAAATTCTTATTATTTTGTTAAATTTCTCTAATTCTAGACAGCAGAAACAAATGTCAAGAGCTTTTACCAGACCACTTTCAAACTTTATTGAGCAAGTTGGCTTTGCTTAGCCTGGTGAATATAATTGGCTTGGGTTGTACAGTCAAACGTGAACATTCTAGGCTGGGGATTTAGCTCAGCAGCCTAAGCACCTGTCTGGCAGGCGCAAGGTTGTGAGTTTGATCCCCCATACAAAACAAAGCAAAAAAAAAAAAAAAAGTGAGCATTCCAGTAAAGCATATCTCAGGACACAAGTTACCTAAAATTGATACTTCTTTAAATTTCCTTTCCTGAAAATAATATTACTGGTAAATCTTTGGGGTTCCTTTTAGGAATTCTTGGCAAGTAAGCTATAGTATAGGATTCTATTAAAAATTAAGCATGACAGTTGTTGTAATAACATCTGGTTGCTAGAATACACAAAGTAGTTATATATGCTGTCTGAAAAGACAGGTTTTTATTTCTAACACAATGTGTAACTTGTATGCCATTTGGTACCTTACCAACTATGTAAGGTGTTACAATTAACTTCAGGTATGTACTATTTGATTTGGTTTGCACCTCCTCATAGCATTTACATTTTACACTTTATATTAATAACAGTACCCAATAAATACTTGCTGAATTAATACATAAATAAAGACGGGGGAAGATTGTGATGTTACAATTAAGGGAAAAAAAGTTGCTTCCAACAAAGAAACCCCAAGATCACTTTTAAAAAAATTATAGATGATAAAATTCAGTCTACAGCATCCAGATCTTAAACATTAACAAAAAGACTTTTGGAATATGCCATTCTATCAAATGTTCAGGTGTACAAAAGAGCATGGAGAAGTTTTCCTACAGCAAAGATGTGACTTCAGTGTTTATTTAGGCTCTTTTCTTCCTAAGGACCCTGCGAGAAAACTGTTACAACTTCAGAAACACATTTTATTTGACCATTTCCTTCTATTATTCCCAAGCACGTTGTTTATTAAAGCAAACAGAATATTGCATTTACAGTACAGTTGGTTGTAGACACATCAGTGACCACAGCCACATTATAATGTTCTTGATGCTGAGGATTTTGCTTTCATTCATTCATTTATTCATTGATTATATTGCACTCTGCCCAATACTAGATTCATAATGAATCCACAACATAAGAAATCACTGACTACCACCACTTAGTACTCCACGCTGTGAATGACCTGCAGATCAAAGGATATGTCTGATTCCTGTCTGTGTCCTCAGAGCTTACCACAAACTTGAGAAATATTTGATGGACTGAAATGCCCTTCAGAGATCATTAAATTCAACCCTCATTTCCTGGTGATGACCTAGATATTTCTCAAGATACTAGAACTAGCCGGGCGTGGTGGCGCACGCCTTTAATCCCAGCACTCAGGAGGCTGAGGTAGGAGGAGCATTGTGAGTTTGAGGCCAGCTTGGGCTACAACGCGAGCGCAAGGTCGGCCTGAGCTACACAGTGCGACCCTGCCTCAAAAAATCAGGGCTGGGAGTTTGACTCAGTAGCTTAAGCGCCTGCCCTGGCAGGTGCAGGGTTGTGAGTTCAATCCCCAGTGCCGCAAAAAAAAAAAAAAAAAAAAGATGCTAGAACTATTAACTACTGGTGGAGTTAAATGTAAATGTCAGATTTCCTTTCTCCCAATCCAAAATTCACGTAAAATGCATTTTATGACAGACACTGAGTCAACCTGAACTGCAGTGGGCACTGAGACAGTTGTTTTCTTTTGGCTCCAAAGTCCACATGTCTTTAGAACTGAGTCTTCTCAAAGATCCAGTTTACTGGCTAAACACTGTTTTCATGGCAATGCTCTTTCTAATTGCATATTGTGAATTTCTCAGTCAAGGCTTTTAATCACATTATAAGGAAGATAAACAATTAATTATACTACTCCATATTCCAGTCACAAACTTTTGTGCACGGATAAGTAGATGCTGAATGAATTCTATTTTATGCAATTCTAAAATAAGCAAAACAAATACAGTAGGAGGACATGCTGTCTGGGACGACTCTGGTGTTGAAGGTGACAATGCTAAGGGGCTCGAGCAAACTTCCTGGATTATGCTAATATGCTCTATTTTGATACAAGTTTGAGTTACATAAGAACTTGCTTTTGTGAAAGCTCAATACATGCACACTTAAGATCTGTGCAAGCCACTGTATCCAAATTTTATCTTTAAGAAACTATAAGCAAATATTAAAGTTTAGGGCTGGGGATGTAGCTCAGTAGTAGGGTGCTAGGTTTCCATGCCCAGCACCAACAAAACAAAACAAGACAAAAAGCCTTAGGCAATGAAATGTTTCAGGGGGATTATCCTGAAAGGGGGAAATGCTTCGGGGGAGCATCGTAAAAATATGATATTTTCATGGTTAGAGGAATAGATTAGTTGGTAGACATATGATAAAGTACAGCAAACTATTAATGGCATTATGGGTTTTGGGTATGTAGGTGTTCGTATAAAATACAAATTTGCTGTATATGTTAAGTAAATAATAAAATGTTACTGAAAAGAAACAGAATTAAACAAGCACACCCCATGTGTTTTGTCTGAATCTTTAATGAAGAAGAAATTAAGACAACTGGGGAAATGGTATGAGAATTGTATCAGATGTTACCAAGGAGTTATTGTTCATTTTTTTAGTTACAATCACAACATTGATTTTCTTTGGGTTTTTCTGCTTTTTGTTTTTTGTTTTTGTCTTTTTGAAACAGGGTCTTGCTACGCAGTTCAGGCTGGTCTTGACCTCACTTTGTCACCCAGACTGGTGTCGAACTCTGTAACGATCCTCCTGCCTCAGCCTCTCAAGTGCTGGGATTACAGGCGTGTACCAACCCACTCGACAACAACATTGTATTTATATTCCTGAGATGTACATAAAATACCTGGAGGTGCAAACCAAGTCTGAGATTTGGTTTAAAAGACTTCAGTGAATGGCGGTGAGAGTGATGGGTGACACCGGCTAGCAGAATTTTAACAGCTATTGACTCTAATCTGTATAACGAGCATAGTGGAATTTGTACTTTATTCCCTATAAGCTCTAATAAGTGTTTGCAATTTTAGAAACAGAACTGCTTCTGCTGTGAGTCACGGGCACGGCCAGGGCTGTGTTCTCATCCCGAGGCTTTGCCGGGGGAGAATCTACCTTGAGACTCAGTGGGGGGCTGTCCGGCAGCAGGCCCAGCTGCTAACCAGCTGTTGGATGGACGCCTTTGGGTTTAGCAGTCACTGCCATTCCCTGCCACCAGGCTCTGTCCACCGGCATTTCCCACCACGGCTGCTTCTGTCAGGTCAGCTGAAGCCCTGCTATCTAGAGCCTTAGACGGCAGGCGATGATGGGAGAGACAGGCACTACAGTCTGCCATACTCTCCAAGCATGTTTGCAGCGAGCCTCGGGTGCCCGTCGTGCACGTGAGGAGATTATGCCACCAGCGGGTGGAGACCAGGGGCCAACCTGGAATTCTGTCAACCACAGTCCTGAGGACTCCATAGGGCTCAGGGTCAAAGAGCTCAGCAGCTCAAAGCCCCCTCTTGGGACACACATACAGTGCCCTTACTGACCCTGTATGTATCCCCCACCAACACACGCGCCCACCACACGGCAGCACATACACAGCTCCTCCACCCAGCTCCTGCTCCTTCCCCTCGCTCAAGAGACCGCGTCCACAGCGCGGTCTGTGCCCACATTAGCCGCGGGTTCACAGAGCGCAGAGCGGGAGGAGGAAGGCACACCAAGGGCGACTCGGGTGTGAAGCAGGTCTCCCTGCCTTGCTCCTGGGGTTCCGAGGATGTACGCCTCGTCTTGCAAGTCACCTGCTGCTGTAACCGTATTAACACACTTCCCATGGCAAATCTGATAGGTCCTTGTTACTTTGTCCAGAAAAGGAGCACAGAGTGTCAGGGGACCAATTGAGTCTGATCTGAATGGAGCGGAAGCGAAGCATGCAGGAGGAAGTAAAGCGGACTCCCTGAGAGTAGCCAAGAAACGTTTTTTACCCAGCTACCAGCACGCTTCCGTCTATTTGGTGAGAAGCGTGGGGAGGGGCAGTGAGCGAGACCAGGCACACAGGTGAGTCAGAGCCTTGGATGACACCGACCTTGAAGGTAGCGCTGTTAAGCCTGGAAAGGGCGGAGTTCCACCGGTGACTAAACCCTGACATTTGTATCTTCCCTGCTGCTTCACTCGCTGTCTGTGAAACAAGCTCTACAAAGACGCGCAGCCAGATGTCCCGGCTGAGAGGGGATAATAACTATGAGGGAAGATGACCCTGCTCGCCAGGAGGGCAGGGAGAGACAGGATGAGGTGGGGAAAGCAGGCCTGGTGAGGACCAGCAGGAAGGTCCAAGTCGCCCACAGCTGCTCTCTTTGTCCTGGAGATTCCCAGCAGGAAGTTCGAGTAGTGTCAGTGATATTTATCAATATCATGCATGACAAGCTTCTTCCAATCCCACTAGAAGTGCACGTTAACCATGGCAAAGCAGGAAAGGCCCAAGGCAGTGGAGTAGGGGAGACACACACACACACACACACACACACACACTCAGGTGTAGGGCTTCTTGTTAACCATCACACAGAAGTTAACCTGTGACAGCAGTACGCTTCTGAAATCTCCACACACTGGGAAGCTGAGGCAGAAGGCTCACAAGTTGGCCCAGCCTGAGCAACTTAGCAAGACCCTATCTCAAAATATAAGTAAATGAATGGGGGATGTGATCAGTGCAAAGGCTCTGGGTTCAATTCCCAGTGTGTATGTGTATGTGCATGGAGGAGGGGAGTACGATCATAAAAAAGAGAGAATGTGATGAAACTATGGATTCTTTAAAACAAAGTTGTAAACCCTCTCATCAGGTGTTCAGATTCATCAGAGATGGTCTTCTATTTTCCATTCTGTTTTTAGAACAGAATTTCACTGGTGGGATTACTGAATTAAACTTTGAGGCAGGGTCTCATTATGTAGTTCAGGCTGACCTAAAACTTGCAGCAATCCTCCTGCCTCAGCCTCCCGAGTGCTAGGATCACAGGCATGGGCTGCCGCCTGGTGTCCGGCTAAGGTTCTTGACATACAGTGCCTACATACTTTCTCTGCACAGAATGCGAGGTCGTGTGGCTAGCAGGCGTGCGCAGGGAGACTGGCCTGAGAGGAAGGGTGGCTCTGCACTGTGCTTGCAATGGGTTTTTCATGAGGGTAACTTTCTTCCTCAGGTCGTAAACCACACTGTTTCTTTTATGAATTAGATTGCACCTTTCTACTTCTCCCCCTTCAGATTTTATGATAAATTCTTACAGAAATTGGATTTTTAAAAATAGAATACTGGATCATTAGTTATATTGTTTTTGAAAATCTCTCCCCAACAAAAATAATCATCACCCCTTTCATTCGTTCACAGGCCACTCAAGTTTCAGACACATTTTCATGCAGCATTAGAAAGAGGCCATTTGGAAGCTATTTGCCAACAATAGGTCTGCTTGCTGTTTTTTCCTTAACAAAAGATTTCCTTAGGGAAAACCAAGGACCGTCTCTCTTCTAGGAAAATAATGAAAACGCTTTTTAAAAAAATTGTTTGCCATTTGCATTTCGGACTAAGATCAAACTTCCTCAATGTTACTTTATGCAAAGATAAAAAATTCTGGTCTTTATTTTCTGACAGTACTGGGGATCAAACCCAACTCACACACGCAAGGTAGGCAAGTGCTCCATTGCTGGCTTTCACTCAGGGCAAGGCTTTTTATCTCTAAAAGGTGCAGGACTCACATTCACAAGCCAGCATACCTTGATAGTTAATTTTTCTAGAGAATATGCAAATGAATGCTATTTCCTAATATTCAAACGAATTTAGCCAGGTGAGATAGCACAGGTCTGTCGTCTGAACTACCTGGGAGGCTGAGGCTGGAGGATGGCAAGTTCAAGGCCTGCCTAGGCAACTTGGCAAGACCCAGTCTTGAACAAATGAACAAAGCTGGTGATGTGGTTCAGTGGCAGAGCACTGGCCTAGCAAGGTGGAAGCCCTGGGTTTAACACTTGATACTTCAAAACAATAACAAAAACTTTTTTCTTCGTGTAAATCATAAAATGCTCCCCCAAAACAAGACCTGTGAGTGCGCTGCAGCTGCGGCACCAGGCAGCAGCAGGGAGAAGCTTCTCAATGTCACGGAACTAGAGCAGAGAGGGCCCAGAAGGAAATCACATCCACTCCGGCATAGTGTTCTTTCCACAAAACCCACTCTTCGATAATGTCTAGCATTTAATTATCTTTAATGTTAAAATTCCAGTTCAAATTCTTGTTATTTTATGTAGTTAATGAAGCCCTTATTATATGGTAAGTGGGTTCTAGTCAAGGGTGGGGGTCCCTATTTTGACTACTTGCATTATGCGATATTTTGTTGGACATGTCTATTATCAAACAATAGTAGAGATGATAACATAAATTGCTTTCTTCTTCTCCTCCTCCTTTTCTGGGTAGCAAGTGGGACTGAATTAGGAGGTGTTATATCTCCACTCCTTTTTTTTTTTTTTTTTTGGTTTTTGAGGCAGGGTTTCACTTTGTAGCCCAGGTTGACCTTGATTCTCCTGCCTCAGCCTCTGGGGTGCTGGAATTACAGGCATATGCCACCATCCCTGGCCCCACTCCTTTTTATTTATTTACTTTTGTGGTACTGGGGATCGAACTCACAACCTCATGCCTGCCAGGCAGGCACTTAAGCCACTGAACCAAACTCCCAGCCCTAGTTTTTTGAGACAGGGTCACACTACGTAGCCCAAGCCGGCCTCGACCTCACAACACTCCTACCTCAGCCTCCTGAGTGCTGGGATTAAGGTGTGTGCCACCACGCCCTGCTCTGGCTCCACTCCTTTTGAGCAAGTTCTTCCTCAATTGCCCAGGTTGACCATGAGCTTGTAACTTTTCTGGCTCAGTCTCCTGAGTAGCTAGGATTACAGGAGTCCATCCACACTGGTTTCCAATATTATTTTAAAATGAAAGAATAGGCCTTTCCTGGCTTTACAATAAGAAGCCACTTTATTAGAAAAGCAGGATTCAACCTTTGGTTTCTATTCAAAATTCAAGTTTGCATTTATGGTTGGTACAGAAATGGCGCTCACTTAAACGATGGCTAATTTACATGTTGAGGTTTCAAGATCCTTAGTGCAGGGAAAAGTCACATGTGATAATGTTTCATCTCTCAAATTCACAGTTAGGAGTCTAGCTCCATCGTATGTACAGACTTCTATCCAGGGAGTCCTGTGGGAAGGGCTGGCAAACCAAGATCTACTGGACTCCTGTGAGGTGTAGGCACCTCTGCAGATGGCACCATGTTGCAGTCAGCCCTAATGATAACTTCAAAGGTAGGGATATTTGTGCAAAAAGCAAAAGTGCTATACGGAGAAAGTCACAGCCCTGAGGAAATACAGGTTCAGCTGCTGCCTGACCCTTTCCTTACATAACAAGAGGGCAGATTCAGCAGGAGTTCAAACTTAGGACAATGCCTTTTGTACCCAGCTGCCATCCCAGATACCTTTCTGGCTGCCTGGGTGTTTGAAGCCATCCCCAATGCCAGCTGCATTTGAACCTGGAAATCACTTAATTCTGCTGCTTTGGCTGCCTAAAGCCTTTGCCCTTTGGAGGAGGACAATGATGATTCAGATGGAACCCAGGAGCCAAATAAGCAGCAAGCAACTTGTGTGTTTCTCTCCAATCTTCCTTCACAAAAATCCTGAGCATTAAAGAGATCTTGGGTCATCCACCGAGTGTCGCCCACCTGAGTGTCTCCTGCCCAAGGAGCTCTCCCAGCTTCACAGTGAGGGGACACCAATCTTGCCAAAGGACACAGGTTGACCCCAAGCTGCCCAACCTGGGCTCCTTACAGCTCCAGGAGTTAAAGTCAACTTGAAAATGGAACCAGCGTAAACATCATGAACTGCAGACAGGTACTAATAAAAACAAAAATGAAAAAAATGAACTGGAGCCAACCTGGCACATGGCCTTGTCTAGTCCTCTGTCAGGAGGATATGCTAAGGTAGTCAAGACCGCCAATGATTTGCTCAAGGTCTCCTGCCCTGGCCTCAGTTATTACTGAGATAGTAACTGAGAGATGCTGTATTCTGATGGATGGCAGTATGACACACAGAAACTGGTTGTGCTCTGCAGCCAAATTAATCTCAGTGTGAAGGCAGGCACTGCCTTTTACATGACGTGTGGCTTTGTGCAAGGCATTTGGCTTCTCTGTGCCTCAGTTTCCCCATTTGTAATAAAGGGTTAATTAGCTGGGCGTGGTGGCTCATGCTTGTAAACTCAGCACTTGGGAGGCTGAGGCAGGAGGATCATTGGGAGTTCGAGACCAGCCTGGGCTACAAAGTGCGCACAAGGCCAGCCTGAACTGCATAGTAAAACCCTGTCTCAAAAAGACAAAAATAAATAAATAAATAGGTTAATTATCCCTGGCTAGCATATTACTTTTAGGAAAATAACACACATAAAGTACTTGGTGCAATGCTTGACATAAAGTAAACAAAAGAAAGAAAGTAAACAAAAATTAGTCTGGTGGTGCTGAAGACGCTGCCGCTCATCTGACACTGCTTCTCGAACACCATGGGTGGGCAGGGCTGGGCACTGCAGAGACGGGAAGCTGGGTGCCAGTTCTCCCCCAGAACAGAGCATGCAACCTGAGAGTCTCCATCTCTCCACTTTTACATACAGAAGGGACACATGTAATGCACCAGGACTTTTTTTTTTAAGTACTTTTTTACGTCACACAAATATAAGATATTGTTCCTGTAGCTTACTCATCAACTTACAAAGGAACCATTCAAGACAATCTTTGATGGCTGCTTTCAACCACTGCCCCATGAAAGAGGTTCTCTCCCAACTGTGACAGTAACAAGGTCTTTGTCACAGAGAATGTGGGCACCTTGTCCTCTTTTGAGAAGGGACCTGAAATGTGTGAGACACTGGCAGGGTGACCACATGCATCCCACTAGGCAGAGGGTGACAGGATCGGCCTGCTGCACATCACTGAAACAACACGTTGACCACTCATGCTTTAATATATTAATGTAATGTAAAAGTTAAAACAAAAACTCTGAATTTGTGATTAGAAAATATATTGAGCCAAGAGTGGTAGTGCACAGCTGTAATTCTAGCACTCTGGAGGCTGAAGCAGGGGGATTGCTATGAGTTCCAGGGCAGCCTGGGCTACAAAACAACACCCTGTCTCAAAAAAAAAAAAAAAAAAAAAAAAAAAGAGGAAAGGACATAATGACAAGGCATATACTCTTTTGTGTCTCAGACTGTTTTCTACAGTGCACATTCTTGAATCACATCTTGGTAAGAGGGAATATCAAGGAAGGTAAAAAGAAGAAGAAATCTAGAAACTTTAGGCCCTCACGCAACACTGTTCATTTCCAGGGTGTTCAGCAGAATGAGAGACCCCGATGAGCGCTGGGTGAGCGTGGGGGAGCCCTCTCTGAGTTAGCATTCTAAGAGTTTTCTCAAATTCCACTTTAAAACTGACACCCATGAATCCCAGGAAACTTCTCTGCAACTTGGACTTAAAGTTCCCCTAACTTTCTAATGCTGATTAAGTATTTCCTTAAAAGAACCTCAAAAATTGTTAAATACTATACAGAGCTGAGAATATAGAATATACAATGTGCACCTAAAAATAGAAAGTCATAAGAACAAAACAAAACAGACAAAAACATGCAAAGTCTTATTTTCAAAACCAAACAAATTCTAAAGGGGAAGAGAGAAAAAGCCTAGGGCCAGCTTTCCAACAGAGGATACACATTGGTATTATGGCAGGAAAGCTGAGTTGCCTAGCATGGGACAAGGCCCTGGGTCTAATCCTTGGAACTGCCAAAAAAAAAAAAAAAAAAAAAATTGATGCCATGTGTGGTGACGTATGACTGTAATCCCAGCACTTGGGAGGCTGAGGCAGGAGGATCACCATAAATCTGAGGCGAGGCTGGACTAATAGAGAAACCCTGTTGAAAGAAAGAAAAACAGAAAAGAAGGAACAAAGAAAGAGAGGGAGGGAGGCAGAGGGAAGAAAAGAAAACAGTGGACTGGCACACCCTCAACAGCCAGCTGGCCTTGTCCTTGCCAGGGCTGGATTGCCTCTGGTATAACAAGCAATCTTCCTGTTTAGTTTAGTCCAATTGTGAAGTCATGAAACTTCTTTCAGGCTCAGTTTCCTTCTGTGTAAAACAGTCACCATCATTTCCTGGGGCGATTGGTTCAGTTAAATAAAGGACAACGATGAGCATTCAGCAAATACACTTCCAAAAATAGACTTCTCTCTTCCTGCCCTTCCAGGTGGTGATATTTCCATGCCACTCTCCTTTTCTCTTTCTCTGGTTTTTTTTTTTTCAACACCAGAGAGTGAATCCAGGGTCTTTGTACTGAGCTAATATCCCCAGACCTTCTTTCATTTTTAAATTGCCCAGGCTGGGCATGAACTTGTGATTCTCCTGTCTCAGCCTCCCAGAGTGCTGGGATTATAGGCGTGTGCCACCATACCCACTTGTAAAATTCCATTTTGATGAAATCCAAGAACAGCCAAAGCTAATCTGTGAGACAAAGTTGGATTAACAGTGGGGGTGGGATCCTAAGAAGGAGGGAGCAGGCTGAGTCTCCTGGATGGTGACAGTGTTCCACACCCTGATCCAGGCTGTGATCACACAATGTGTACAAATTTATCCAGATGTGTACATCAGAGTTATTATACCCAGCATACCTAAAATGTTTAAAAATATTTTTCAAAATACAGTCTTGACTCAGTCTTATGGTTTCCTCTGATGCTTTCTTCCAGTCTCTTTCACATTTACATGAAAGGCAAATGGAATCGTTGCCATCTCATGATTGCACAAATTACCTGTATATAAAAATGTTCAAGTAATTGAATGGGCCCATGTAAGCAAAATCCTTATTACTGTCTTGGATGAAAACATTTCTGACTGATTTGTATTTCTCATTGTCTTTTTTTTTTTTTTTTTGGTGGTGGTGGTGGTGGTACTAGGGATTGAACCAAGGGTCTTTGCACTGAATCATATCCCCAGTGCTTTTTATTGTTTATTTTGAGGTGTGATCTTTTGCTAAGTTTTTTGGGCTGGCCTTGAACTTGGGATCCTCATACCTCAGCCTCCCTAGTAACATGGATTCCAGGTGTGCACTACCACATCTGGCCTCACTATCATTTTCAGCAAAAGCTATGGAACATCCTGTTCTTGGTTGGCCAAGGTTATCCTTAGAAATCCACATATTAAGCTCAGCTGAAATGGAGCAATGGCTTCAGGAGTCCCTATTCTCCGTGGGATGACAGTGATTGCTGGCCCTTTCTATCTGCTGCTGTTTGTCACTCTGCATGGCTGCCTCTAACCATGCCTCTCCTCATTTATTTTCTTTCATTCATTCACTCATCTACTCACCTATTTGATCCCATTTTTGAGCACCTACTATGTGCTAAGCACTAGGGACAGAGTGATGAATAATACAGCCATGATCCATGACCTGTATTTATCTGCCATAAAGCGAGTGTGAGTTGTATACTGCAGAAGTACAGGACCTAACCGAGGGGCAGGATGGTCACCTTGAGGAAGTGATATTTAAGAACTGAGAGATGAGAACCTAGTCCAGAATGACCCTTTAGTAAGTATTTGTTAATGAATGAATGAATGAATGAATGGCTGGTCCCTAGCCTGGTAAAGAGAAGCGAGAGAGCTCCCCTGAGAAGCCACAAATGTTACTGAAAGATGTCTGAATAAGAGTCCAGAGGCCCTGAGTGAGGGGACGACAGAATTACAGCATTAATTCTGACCACCATGGAGTTTACTGCCTTCCCTGAGGCCTTGAGTTGCTGGACAAGTGGAGGAGAGTTGATATCACTATACGTTTTGGTTGGTTCCGCTTTCATCCTATGGAAGCAAGTAGCCAGCAATGGCCCATCGATCTGGGAAGACTCCCCCAGGCTGCCTGCAGGGGTGGGGTCCCAGGTCCCAGAACAAGTGATTTTTCAGCAGTTACCACAGTCACAATGAAAGGGTGTCACCCCCCCATTCCTTAACAGAGCCGTGACAGTTCTGTCCAGAAAAGTCAAAGCAGGCCTGCCTTCCTGGGAATTATGACATAATGCAAAATGTCACTTACTTTGAGGTCTACTATTATCCTTCCTGATTTTTTTTTTTACAAATTGAGAGTAACTATCAGTCTAAACCTGTCACTGCCCCTGTAGTCCTGACTATTTGGGAGGCTGTGGAAAGAGGATTACAAATTTAAAGCTGGTCTGGGTAACTTAGCCAGACCCTGTCACAAAATAAAACTTCAAAAAAGGACTGGGAGTTGTAGCTCAGTGGTAGAGTGCTTGCCTAGCATGTGTACAGGTTCAATTCCCAATATGATCAAAAATAAAAATAAAAGAGTAACTAGCGTTCTACAGGACAAACACACAATCATTGTAGAGACATTACTTAATTCTATGCGCTATAAAGCCACCTTGACACAGAGAATTATTATCATCTCAGATTTCGTGGCAGCAAACTTTAAAATGCCAGTGATGTGGACAAGTTATTTAGGGTTTAATCTGATCCATGATTTGATCCATCAACAAACAGCAATGAAACTCAAAGAACCCCTGACAAGAGGTGTAAATGTAACTTTTTGTGACCCTACTTCCTTACTATTCCAGAGATCCTGGGAACATGAAATCAAGTAAAACCAAAGGAACAAATTATATAGAGTAACAATGTGCCTGATGAAATAAAGGCAAAACAGGAGTGACAACCTAAAAATAGTTTGTGTTCAGATATTTTTTTCCCCAGAGTCTTTCTATGCCTCCAACAAAATTTTAGACTGAACATCAGCCTACTTTACAGATCACAGAATGAATGCATAAGCTCTTCTGCAGGACAGAATTTTTATTTTCAATTTATGTGGTATCACAGAAGGTCAAAAACTTCACAGTTGCTTAAGAATCTAAATGCACCTGTGTGACAGGCAAGTTTTCATACCCTTGTTTCGAAATCTCAAAAGAGAGGTAACAAAAGTTTAATCCACTTGTCAAAAAGGTTATGTAAGCTTTCAGTGGTCAAGGTAATGAAATGACTTGCTGCTAAACCCAGACTTCTGCTGGGCATTAAACAGATACCAACTCTGCTGTTCTCCCGAGGAACCCATTGTCAATGCTTCCTACAACCTCTGAGTTGCTAGATCGAGTGCTATTTGCCTAAACACACAAAGCCAACAAGGAAGTTTTTCCCCCGTGAGAAGCTTCCTCTAGTTTTCAAATAATCATTTCTCCCAGCCACTTTTAAATGACTGGACATTTATCAGAAGACCCTTGGCTTAGTAACTGCCAGTGTCACTGGGCAGAAATGAAGACAAATCGTGTTTTTCTCATTATTAATGAGCTTTTAAATTTTAGTGCCCTGTCTTCCTAATTTGGTCTGCTACAGATAAGAGGCCAAAGATTCCATATGGTTGTTATATTTCATGTATTATACGGCAATACTTTCCCCCAGAACTGGTGGTTACAGGAACCTTTCAGAGCTAGTCTTTTTCTAGTTTTTTCTACTCACTATTTGAGTTTTACCACTGACAACACAGTTATAGGTATCTGTGTCTGGGATCTTGCTATTAAAATGATCACATGTAAACAGGTGATTAGGGTTTCAGTTTTATCACATACACTTACATTTTTCTATGCCCCCAAAAAGTTAAGAGTATAAAGACTTAGGACTCCCAACAAGGATTTATTCGTTAGTTTCGCTAAAACCATGACCGATCCCTCTCAAGCAGCCTTGTTCTAAAACACAGATGTGAAGATAAGACACAGTCTGCAGGCTGACCTTTAATTTGTTGTTATCTTGTCTAAATTTAACAGAAGGGAAGGAGGGGGCAGGGGTAGAAAGTTTAAAAGTATTTTCATGAGACCAGAGCCACCATTGAGCAAAAACCTTCAAATGGAATGAGTCGCCATGCACAGCAGAAGGTGACACTTGCCACCTGGAATCCAGGCACCTGCCACTGAACTCCTCGCTAAAGCGAAACCCAATGTGGGGTTCGGTCCCCGGTAAAGCCTCAAGCACAGAGCGATTCCACCCCGCCCCTTCCGCAATGCTCATGTCCCTCTTAAAAAACCAAAAACAACGTTTGCCCGAAAGAGACAATCCTCTAGGTCCCCAGAGCCACACAGCCACTGAGAAAGAGAATTTGCCAAGAAATTCCTTCTAACCACCCCCTACCCTTCCCCCTACCCCTGCTCCGTCAGCAGAAAGGAGCCCAAATTGTATGTAATCTGGAATTTTAAATATTAAAAAATACTGAAGCACAAAACAAGTACCTGCCAAACACCTGGCGCTCTTCCCCGGCTCGCTCTCCTCCCACACACTGGCAACGGAATGCCCTTCAAACCCACGGCTCAGTGCTCTGGGTAAATGTTTTACGAGACACTAAACAGCCTGTGTCCCACCCTTCGAGCAAACATCATTGAGAGAACACAATATAATGTTCGCTAAGAT
Source organism: Dasyprocta punctata (assembly GCA_004363535.1). NCBI lineage: Eukaryota > Metazoa > Chordata > Mammalia > Rodentia > Dasyproctidae > Dasyprocta > Dasyprocta punctata. Next base: position 16,971 of record RJWM01007307.1, read on the forward strand.
ATCATGCGATGTACAATAATGTCGATGAACAAGCAGGCTCTATTCCCAAGCTTCCCTTTAAGGAGAGAAAAAAGAGAAAAAGGATCCCAAATTTGCAGAGGGTGTGTGTGAGACAGGGTTGGGCAGAACAGCAGGAAGGGCTTCTAGAAATAAGCCCTGGTACTAGGTGCTTTTTGTTGTTCTGTTTTGAAGGTGGCATTGTGATAAGCTCGTTGTTCTAATCCCCAGCAAGTCCTGGCTTGCCACGCCAAGAGGTAAGGCAAGAGTTAGCAAAGGGACGAGGTTCTCCCCCACACGGTATTTCTACTCCATAGATAAAATGCAATTTGAAAAAGGTTTTCATAAACCTTCTTCCACCCCAATGAAATCTACACCCTGTTCTCCATACCGCCCCCCCACCGAATTGGTCTCAGTCAAGAAGCAACTCTGCTGCAAACCAGAAGTCTCGCATTCCATTCAAGTTAACAATTACTGTACAACTGGAGGATCACAGAAACCTGCCGGCTCCTGGCGAGTCGCATGTCCAGAATGTCAGCAGCCTCCTGGCACTGGCGGGGTTAACTGGTGGGAGCCGGGGATCACCTGTCTGCCTCCTTGACAGAAAGCATGGCAGGGTCCTGGGTCCAGTGGCCACACATACCCACCTGCTTCCCAAGCACAGAGTGGACGATCTGAGGAAGTGGAGTTACCTGGTTCCATGAGCCCTGCTCACCAAAGGAGTCCAACAGAAGAAGGCAGAGTTTGCTTTGGCTTTGGACTCACGTACACGCACACGTATGTACACACAGGTTAGAGAAACAGGAACAGCCATTCTCTTCTCCCCACCCGACCTCAGGCCCCCGGCGCACTCACAGTTCTGCATTTCAGTTGTTTCAGATGTCTGGTTGAGTGGAACGGAAACTGAAGGAAGACTTGAGATCACGGTTTTTCTACACTCCAGCTGTGTGACCTTAAGCAAGTACCTTGACCTCTCTGAGCCTGCTTCCTCATCTATGAAATTAAAAATATCAAGAGCCCTGGGAGGTATCTTAAAGAACCCACAGCGCTCCCTCATTGAGCAGAGATGTCCTTTACATCTCCAAAGCAGGGCTTGAAGAGTCTTTGCCTTTATGTGCCTACTCGCCCTACCTTCTATGTAGGGGTCTCATCATATTCGCAGGTTCCTAGGCAGGTTGCAGAAGCTCCGGGTTAGTTCTGTGAGTAAAGGCAGCTGACTGGCTTCTCCCGGGTCAGATTGACTCATCTGTCTTGGGTGGGTTTCCCAAAGGCGGCTTATCTGCCTTTATCTCCCTGCTCAGGGGCATGGGACAGGGCCAGGCCGCCCCTGGCTGCGCTCTCCTGGGCTTGCACAATCGCTCTCCTCCTCTGCCCTCTAACACAATTAGCCAACCCGGTTGGCCAGCGCTCCCTCCCTCCTTCCTCCCGCCTGGCCTCCCTGAGCGCAGAGGGCAGCGTGCGGGCAGCGGGCGGGCGAGTGTGTCCCGTGCTGCTGTGACACCACCCGCCCGGTGCGGCTTCGGGTGCTTGTGCCGCCCAGACTCCACGGCGAAGGGATCGAAGGTTCAGAGCCCGGAACGGAGCCTGCCACGGCCCAGGCCGTCCTGGCTGGCAGCCTGGTGCTGAGGCTGGGCCTTCCCGCTGCCCGCCAACTCCTCCTACCCCTGCTCGCTCACTCTTCCCAGCCAGGTCTCATCTGCGTGCCGGTGACGCAGCCCCCCGATAGTCCTCCTCCTCTCCTTCCTAGCTCCCCCTGGGCAGCTCAGCCTTTCACTCTCGGCCTCTGATACCCCCTTCTGGGCCACTTATGTCCCTTGAAGCCCTTCCAGGCCAAGAAAGGCGAGTCCCCGAAGTGATGCGGTGAGTGGAGGGGTGGCCGCCCCTCTACAGGAGCTTCTGCGCTTCTCCTGACCCCTGAGGCGCTGGCCTCCGCCTCTTCCCATCTTCTCCGTCTGGGACCTTAGCTAGACACTGATGGGGAAATGCAAAGACCTTTCTGAATCTAAAGCAAGGCTGGGGGGTGGCAACTGGCGGCCCACACCTGTAACCCCAGCACTGGGGAGGCTGCCACAGTAGGATCCCGGGGAATTCGAGGCCAGCCATGAGACCACATCTCAATACTCCCAATATACCCCAATCATTTTCTTTTCTCTTTTTCTTTTCTTTTTTTAGACAGGGTCTCACTATGTATTCCAGGCCTTGAACTTGCTATGTACCCCAGGCTGACCTCAAACTTGCCGTGATCCTGCCTCAGTCTCCCAAATTCTGGGATTATGGGCATGCACCACCATACCTGGATCTATTTTTTATTCTGATACAGGGTCTCAGGGTCTTGCTAATTCACTAAATTGCTCAGGTTGGGCTTGAATTTGCTATACTCCTACCTCAACCTCCCGAAGCGCCAAAATTACAGGCCCTGATCAGTCGCATCTGGATTTTTTGCATTTTTTTAACTGAATAAGAAAAATGAACTATAAAGACAAGTTAGCAACTGAGTCAGTCGTTAAACCACACCAAAATAAAAAACAAAAAAACCCCAAAAAACCCCCCCAAAACAAGCGCTGCTCGCGAAATGTGCGAAACAACCAGGAGCTTGACGTAGCAAGTCTCATTCAGTTGCATCCAACAGGTTAGCAGACAGAGAATCCAGGCGGGTCCCCCTGGGGCTCGCACTCACCAGAGAGTCACACTTGCGCCCCAGGCATGGCGTGGTCCACTCAACCTGAAATGAGTCTGTGCCTCCATGGAGGTCTGCCTGGCTTTATCTTGCGCCTCTCTAAGGTGCACTAGAGCCCTGTTCTCCTCCGCCCTCCTCCCTGGCTTCTCACCTCCCCACTCCCTTCCCTCCACCTTCTTTTCTGATCCCTACAACCATCTAGTCCTTCACTCCCCATCTACCGAGCAACTCTGGTCTGGAGCCCTCGTCGGACCACAAAACCCAACCAAGTAGTGTGGGTTCCTGCACTTCAATTAAACGTTTTTGGATCGTTTTTTCCTGTAACAAATTTGATGTTTGATTTTAAATTTTGTAGGCTATGTTAAGACAGCCTGTGTTTTTTTTTTTTAAATACTTATTTTTTCCTTTTCTCCCTCTTTTGTATTTGTTTGCTGTTGTTGTTTTGTGTTCTTTTTCAAGGGCTCCCTAGGTTCTGCATAGCACTCGGGATGCTGCTGTATTCATGATGCTATCTCATGCTGCTCACAGACTAAATTATTATAGATTCCCGAGAAAGGACTGTGCTCCTGTGCTGTGTAAGTGGGTTACATTTCCCGCCTCTTAACTGCGCATTTCTAAGCTGAGTTTTTGCTCTGCTGTCAGTGGTACGCCAGGTGAAAGTGTACCCCAGAACGTCCAACTACAGAGCTCTGGTGGGACAGAATAGGAACCTCAAGAGGTTACTGCCCTGTGCCCCAGGCTGTTTCAGAGCACATGTGGGCTTTAGGGGCCACTTCTACCCTGGGAGATTGTGGGGCCAGCATACAAGCAAATTCTGCAAAGGTTTCTGAGCTACCTGGACACACGGGAAAAGTAGGGCTGAGGAGATGTGATTACTCTGGGGCCTCCAGAGGCCTGGGAATGCCCATAGATTACTTAAACCCCTCGTGTCTCTGGAGAGAGCTTTGAAGAGAGCCAGGAGTGTGGGCTCAGAAACCACCCAGCCAGGCCTCAACCCAGACAAAGGAAGATTCTGAAAGCCTTTGGTGTTCCCCCAACTTGCCCAAGCAAGAAGAGGCTGGAATGGGCGAGGGAGCACAGGACGGGGCTACACTCTCCAGAGCTGTCTTTCTTTCACAGGAAACAGCATCTCCTACACCAACATTTCTCAAAGCGAGGTCCCTGGAACCCTAGGTGGTCACTAAGACACTGAATTCACTATGTTAACATTTGTTCTAGTGACAAAAAGGGCAATGGTGGCTAAAATCTGCTGCCACTGTAAAAGGCAGTGCCTCTAAAGGGGACTAATAATCATGACATTTTCATCACCGGGCAATCCAATTTTTTGGTTTTGCTTTGTTTTAAAGACCCAGTTTCCTTAAGAATGTATGTCATACAATGCACAATGTATGTACCATTGTTGCCCCTGATTGATGTGCTTTGAAATTTTGTTGTAGTTTATTTTTCTTCTTCTTTTCTTTCTTTTTATCTTTGAATAAAATGGGATGAAGGTGCACCTGCAATCCCAGCACTTGAGAGGCTGAGGCAGGAGAGCTGCAAATTAAACCCCTGCCTGGGCAACCTGGCAAGAACCTGCCCCAAAATAAAAAAATAAAAGGCCCAGGGATGTAGCTTAATGTGAAGGCCCTGTGTTCTAGCCCCAATACCATGTAAATAAATACATATTTGGTGGGGGCTGGGAATGTAAATTAGTGACAGAGCACTTACATACTGTGCTAAAAGCCCTGCATTCAATTCCCAGGAATGGGGGAGGGGAGCACAATAAATTGTGTTTTGATAAAGCAGTAAAATATTAATTTTATGAAATCTCAACCCTAAAGTATATGGAAAGTACAGTAAAACTCTATACAGAATTATGATGGTCATTTAAGGAGGAACTGTATTACTGAGCTGCTGGTGCACTGGCCACGTTGGACCCAGAATGTCATTTTGAAAGAACTAACTATAGTTATTTAGTCTTGGATATTTGACAGACATTTTCTAGAATATGAAAAAACTGTCAGGTGTGGTAGCACATGCCTGTAGTCCTAGCACTCCGGGAGGCTGAGATAAGAGAATCACAAGTTCAAGCCCAGCCTGGGTAACTTAGCAAGACCCTTTCTCAAAATAAAAAATATTAAAAGGTCTGAGAATGTAGCGCAGTAAGAAGGTTCTGGATTCAATCCCCAGTACCGGAAGGAAGGAAAGGAGGTAGAGAGGGAGTGGGGAGGGAAGTTGTTAATTCAAAGAGCACAACTGATTGTATTTATTTCAAATGATGAATACCAGCTTTCAAAGTAGACTGAAAATTTGGGGAACTTGCATACTGCCATGAGCTGGACAACTAGCCAATAACCAAAGGTTTCTCTGATCAGTTGTGACAGGAACAAATTTTAATACTGTATTATATAGTGGAATATGTCAGTAGTTAGAAGATCTTTCATAACTCAGAAAACCAGTATTTTCCAAATGAGCAATGCATAATGTTACAGAATCACATGTAGGTAAAAGATCACTCAAAGTATAAGATAGGTTAAGACTTTAATGTACAAAACACAAAAAGTTCATCAATATGGTTAGAAATGTAGTTATTCCTCAATTAAAATATTATGTTAACACAAAATTTACCTATTGTTAAGAGAACTAATAAATATTTTAATTAATCTCCACAGCAATAAATATCAATGGATACAACCTGCATCAACAAAAGCAGGAGTGATCCCTCAATAATTTTGAAAGGCATAAAGACACAGTTGCAACACTTAGCAAATAAAAGTGATATCCTGGTATAGTATGTTCTGTGCAACTTTCAGGATATACTTACATTAACATTTTTATTGTGAAATTTATGTCTCATTGGATATCTTGAATTTGATCTGCTTTAAATGTCTAGAGCCTCAAAAAGTTGAGAAACACTATACTAGACTATTCCCCTTGCACATGTGCAGAAAATACTAATTCAAACATTAGGTACCCCTTGTATTCCAAAAATCTATGTGGCAATCACTACTGTAATCTCTGTTTCCTCACACAAGAAACAAGGGGAGTTAATCATTGGTGGACAGGAAGATTGGAACCCAACCAGATTCTAAAAATCTTAGCTTATAACTGTTAGGTTTATACAGCAAACTGAATAATGGACATTCCCAAAGATGGGTTTTTCCACATATACAAGGTATGTTCAAATATGCTAAATGTTTAAATAAAATGTTTATTATAGTAAAAGACACAATGCTATTAACCCCTCTCAAAATACTTTCCATCACTTCCAACACATTTATCCTCCTCTTTTTTTTTTTTTTTTTTTTTTTGTACCAAGGATTGGACTCATGACCGCGCTTGCCAGACAGGGGCTTGTGCCTCTGAGCTCTATCCCCAGCCACTCTTGTCTCTTTCTGAAGCAGGTAATAGCTTACACCTACAGCAATTTCTGCCCAATAAAAACATTACAGTGTTTCCTTATCCACCTTTTTCACCAGATATGGCACCAGGAGACTTCTGGTTTTTGCCCAAAGTCAAAATGATTATAAAATGTAAACAGTTTTAATCTATTCAGGACATTGAGGCAGCCACACTAGCACAACTGAAGATAGTCATGAAAGAGCGTTTCTAGAACAGCTTCTGGAAGTGGCAAGAATGACGGGAAAGTGTGTTTGAATATGTGAGGGAGAATATGGTATGTGTGTATGGGGATGGGTAATAGCATTGTGTCTATTCCTGTAATAACATTTTAAAAAATTTAACCTTGACCACATTTTTGCACATTGCATGTGCATCTTGAATTTTAGAATGCATTTCTGTTGCTCATCTCTGGGTCTCGCAGCTGCATATTCTGCTGTGAGCACAGGAGAGAAGCTGTGAGGCTGTGTGCCAGGGAAATGCATCCGAACTCCCATCCACATTTGGACCTGGAGGAAACCAAGGACACCCAGGCTTGATAACAACATTGTTCCGGGCTGGGGATCAGTGCGCAGCAATGGGGCGCAGACACCGTGCAATACCATTAACTGGAGGCCACTGGGAACCTAACGCTGTGCTAGACTCATCCTTGAGAGTGGGTTGGGAATTTCTCCAAGTGAATCTGCACCAACTGAAGCAATGCCGCTTTTCACAAGATCATGACCCAGGCCACTGGGTGTATTTAATGAGCTTGGGTTCAACTGCCAACAAACGCGAGAAAGTTAGTTGATGAGCCAGAGTGAAAGCAGGGATATGTCCTCCACTGTGCGGAGCAACTTGCAAATACAAAAGTGAATTTGCTGGCAGCCAACTAGGGGAGGGATTTCTTCCAATTACCAACTGCTATCATGTCCTGTGGAGGGTGATACAGAGGAGGGAGGGATGCTCGTCTTCCACAATGGAAGCATTTCAGGGAAGAGTTACTTTTCACAATTTTTGTTTGTTTGCTTATTGTAAATGTGGATTTTTATTAGAGGTGAGGCATGCTGGACTACATAACAGCAGTTGTGTACATGGAAGCCAAGGGCTTTGAATATTAGTCTAGAGGACAGAACAGGATGAGAGGAGAAAAAAGGCCAGTTCATGGGGGAAAGATGCTAAAATGGGAGGGTGAGGTAATTAAGGAGAGGTATATTTTTGAAGCGAAGACTTGGTGCCAGCCTCGAGTACAGGTTTATTAAAAAAAGAGGGCTGAGGAAGCCCACAGGTGGACACTTGGCCGATGGGCGCCAGAAAGAAAAGTAAAACAGACCATGACCTTGACACGTGTCCTGGCCCCACGGCGGTGCCTGTGGTTTGACTCCCCAGCTCAGACCCTTTATTTGCCCATGAAACTGGATTCTGCAGTACTGACAGAAGGTAAAAGGAGAACAAGCTGAGATGCAAGCGCAGCCGCCTCCTTAAATGGCCTTGGACCACCAAGGATTTTTACAGCCTTCCCCTTCAAAAAGCTTCCCGAGTTTATTTTGTTTTATTGTGCTGGGGATCAAACCCAGGGTCTCACATATACCAGGCAAGTGTTCAACCACTTGCCCTGGTTTTATTTGTTTTTTGTTTTCTTGACACAGGGTCTCACTGTGTTGCCCAGGTTGGCCTCAAACTCCTGGGCTCAAGCAATTCTCCTGCGTCAGCCTCCCAAGTACCTGGGACTACACATGTGCACCACTGAGCCTGGAACCTGTGCCTGTGACTGCTGAGCATACGGCAAGCAGTACTTGGCCCAAAGCTGTAACTCATCAGAGTCCCAAAGCCAAGACAGAAGCCACTGACTCTGGATCCGAGGACTCGCCTTCCACCCTCAGAACATGGGGCCCCGGGTCCCTGCCTGCTTTGTAGTGTCAGGATAGGAAGGTGGCAGAAGCCAGTGCCCGCTCTGCTCCCCAGCTGCTCAGCTGCTTTTCCCCATCATCAGTGACAACACGGAGAGAGCCTGGGGCTTTCCCTACTGCGCCGAGCTGCGGGCCCCATGGCCTTTTGGAAATGAAGCACTAGCATGCTGCAGCTGTACAGGGGGCAGCAGTCAGAACCACAGGGCAACTGTGGGCTCTGTAAGCTATCCAGGTTCTATTACATTTTTTTTCTTTTTTTAGGTTTTTCTTTTTTTTTTTTTAAACAAGGTCTTGCTATGTAGTTCAGACCGGCCTCAAACTCAGTGATCCTCCTGTCTCAGCCTCCCGAGTTTTGGGATTACAGGCATGTGCCACCACAACCAGCTCAGCAGCATATTTTCCTTCCTCTTGTACCCCCCAACTTGTTAAAAATATAAAAGAAAAACTTCTTAGCCAGCGGAACATACAAAGCCAGCAGGCTCCAGCTCACTGGTTCCTCATTTAAAGTACTGGCTGGGGAGCTTGCAGATCTGACTTTTGAGCTAAGTTGCTGGTAGATGTTACCTGAGATGACGGCTGCCTACCCCCTATTTGACCTGTCCCGGATGGGCACACTCTACGCAGGGCGTCACTGCATCTTTGCCATGGTTCTTGTCAAAGAAGAATTTGGGGCTGGGGTGTAGCTCAGGGGTAGAGCTCTTGCCTAGACAGCACGCTCAAGAGCCTAGGCTCAAAAATCAGCTGTGGATGTGGCAGAAACAGCGGTCTCACTAGGACAATTAGACAAACAGGTCTCAAAATAAGCCAGAAGGCTGAGGGTTTAAATCAGTGGGTGAGTGCTTGCCTAGCATGTGTGAGGCCCTGGGTTCCCGCTCAAGCACTGCAAAAAGTAAAAATGCTAGCCACTTGGAGGCTGAGGTAGCAGGATTGTGGCAAGTGCGAGACCAGCCTGGGCTACAAAGTGAGCTCAAGGCCAGCTTGAACTGCATAGTGAGACCCTGTCTCAAAAAGACCAAAAAAAAAGTAAAAATTCTGCGAAAGGTGGTGCATACTTCTATCTCCCATGGGAGACTGAAGCAGGAGGAGCACAAGTTCAAGTCTACCCTGGGCAGCTACTTAATGAGACTCTGTCCAACCCTAAAAAATTAAAAAAAAAAAAGAAAAGAAAAAGATACAGCTCAGTGAGAAGGTACTGGGTTCAATTCCCAGTACCACAAAAAATAAAATAAAACATAAACTAAACTTGAATATTTTTTAATCTGCTTGTTTTCATTGAGCATGTATGTGTTTGCATTTTTATGGAAAGGTAAATGATCCATATATAACACACACAAAAAAAACCTAGAAATGTCTTCTGATATAGCTTTGTGTACAAATGTTCACGCTTCCTCCTAGGACTCAGGAGGAAATTAGGACCTACTGTGGTTAAGTGAAATATTTCAAGTCTCACACTAATTGACAGAAGAGTTAGGGCCGGAAACTTAGTTTCCCAAATTCTGAACTAATTCTACTTCTTTACCTCAGAGTATGCTTCCATTGTAGTACTAAAAATTCAACTCAACAAATACTTATAAAATATTTCTGGCTGTTGTCCATAAAATATTTTAGTCTCACTGCAGAAAGGCACACGCACCAAACAAATACACCCCATCCAACGCTGTTATGTAGCTGCATGTGTAAACATGACCATGTAATAAAACTTTCTGTACCAGGAGAAAGATTTGATTATTTTTGATGTTCAATGTATGGCTATCTTTTTTTCTCCTGACACTGCTCTTACTATGTAGTCCTGGCCTCAAACTTGTGATCCTCTTACTTCAACCTCTTGAGTGCTGGGATTATGGCATGTGCCACCATGTCTGGCAATACAGCCACCATGCCTTGAAATATATGGCTCCTAGCCAGGCGTGGTGGCGCACACCTTTAATCCTAGCACTCAGGAGGCTGAGATAGAAGGAGCGTTGTGAGTTCAAGGCCTGAGCTACATAGTGTGACCCTGACTCAAAAAATTAGGGCTGGGAGTTTGGCTCAGTGACTTAAACACCTGTCTGGCAGGCGCGAGGTTGTAAGTTTGATCCCCGGTGCTACAAAAAGATAAAAAAAAGAAATACATGACTCCTGAGCCTTTGAAATGTGGGCCACCCAACTAAGGAACTGACCGCTTAAATTATATTGAATTTTGGCTAATCTAAATTTAAAGAGCTACATCTAGCTACTGAATACCCTATTGGACATCCCAGGTTTAAAAACACACACCTGTAATCCCAGTACTCTGAAGGCTGAAGCAAGACGATTCAAAGTTTAAGGTCAGCCTAGGCTATATAGCGAGAAATTGTCTCAAATACATAACACGTGCATGCACAAATAAATGAATGAATGAATAACTATAGATCTGGATGGAAAAACCATGACATATATTCTGTAACTTCTCCTTCTTGTGCCTATGGGAGAAACTACTACTGACATAGAACTCATTCCTTCTCAATTCTCTATGCCACCATCTTCCCCTGCTGGACCAGACATATTAACCGAACATTAGAGCCCAGCATGGTGGTGCATACCTGTAATCCTAGCACTCAGAAAGCTGAGACAGGAAGATTACCCTGAGTTTGAGGCCAGCCTGGGCTATATAGTGAGCTCAAGGTCAGCCAAAATTACAAAGCAAGATCCCGTCCCCCTCCACCCCAAAAAAGATGAACCTTATTTGACATCCCTGATGAGGATGGAATGGGTGAGCTGGCAGAGGATGTACTTGAGCTGAGTGCCAAAGGGTGATATTTACACAAGTGAAGAGGGAAAGACAGGTTTGGGGGTCCTCACAGAGAGGACAGCACAACCTGGGGAGGTGACGGGGCTCTGCCGATCCTAGGACATCAGGGCTGCAGGTCGGGCCCAGAAGTGGGGACTGCAGTGTGTATGTGTGGTGGGGGACAGTAAGCGGACGGGCAGTGGGGTGGCTCCACCTTAGTGTTTCACAATTTCAGGAGTTTGGGTTTTTGAATGGAGCCTTTGAAGGTATAAACAGGATAAAGACGAGAAAAATGCATTTGTGAAAGGCAGTTCTGACATCTGGTCACAGACCAGGCTGCATAAAGGACAGAAACATTCACTTCCAGTAGAGGTTTTAGTTTTTCTTTAAAGAAAATCACTACTTGTTACCCAGGCGTGGTGGCGCACGCCTTTAATCCCAGCACTGGGGAGGCTGAGGTAGGTGGAGCGTTGTGAGTTTGAGGCCGGCTTGGGCTACAACGTGAGTGCAAGGCCAGCCTGAGCTACATAGTGTGACCCTGCCTCAAAAAACCAGGGCCAGGAGTTTGGTTCAGTGACTTAAGCGCCTGTCTGACAGGCTTGAGGTTGTGAGTTCAATCCCTGGTGCCGCAAAAAAAAAAAAAAAAAAAAAAAAAAAAATCACTACTTGTTTATGCAAGTATATACAAGTTGCACAAAAACAAACACGAACAATATTAAACCAGATGTCTATCACTCAAACCCAACCACTGTCGACACTTCTGTGTGCTTCCTTCAGGTTCCCCCACCCCCTTCTTTGGCTACTGTAATAATCTGGGTATAAAATTATGACTTGGAACAGAATAGGGAAGAGACAGTGTTAAAGAGGAAATGCCACAAAAGAAATCTTTAAGTGGGGTGGCCAGGTAAAGAGGAAAGGTCCGTAGCACCAAGAGACCAGAGTCTGAGATTTGGCTATTCCATTAGGAGTCAACTTAGGCTTCTTCAAGTTTAAAATTTTATTTAGTTTTGGTTTTTTGAGACAGGGTCTTGGAATGTAGTTCAGGCTGCCCTTGAATTCACTATGTAGCCTCAACTGGCCTTGAATTTGCAGCTGTAGTCCTGCCTTAGCCTCCCAAGTGCTAGGATTATAGGTGTGCACCACCATGCCCAGCTGGCTTCCTCATTTTAGAATTGAGGTACCATCTACCTCAACCTCTTAACCTCTTCTTATAAGTGATTAGGGGCCAGGTGGGACTTTGGAGACACTCCAGGACTGTCACCAACACCTAAAATGGAACTAAAAGGTGTGTATATGTATGCCTGTGTGTATTCTAAGTGAACATCGCATGAAGGAACCAGTGCTTATGACAAGAAAAAAACAGTCCTTTCACACAGAGCTGTATCAACAGCATACAGCCCCTTGCGCTCTACAGATTCCAGGCATAAAATAATTCAGTATATCCTGAGCAATGTTGTAAGAAGATTCTTTTGCCAGGTTCACAGCATGTGGAACAGAGTGTAAACGGGAACTTTTTTCACACAGGACTTCACCAAGCTAACTAATAGCTTCCTTCTAGGAGTTGAGAAGTCTTCAAATCCCAATCCATCTCTGTGCACTGTGGCAAAAACAAAATCAAAACCACCTGCGAGGGAATACAAAGCATGTGTTCAGGTAGGAACGCTCAGCACCCAGCCTTTTTGCCAGGCTAGTAAGCAAATGTCTAACCTCCAGCTGCCCACACAGAATGTACTCAAGTGGAGCATTAAAAAAAAAAAAAAAAAAATACAGGTGCCCAGGATCCCCCTCAGAGCAATTAACTCAGAGGCTTAATGGCACCCATACATTAGTCTCTTTTTACAAATTTGCAAAATGATTGGAATCTGAAGCAGGGGAAGATGCCCCAGTTCAAGGTGGCATAGGGGCAGCGATGGTGCCTGTTCAACTACGCTGCACCCTGGCGAACAGTTCTGGTCAGTTGTCCAGTGACAAAAGAGCTGCAGGCCAAACTAGAGCTCACTGGTGCACTCTATGATTTATGAATATATTATATATGGTTTCTATCACAGAGTCTAGGTTCTGTCATTTTCAATAAAATCTTTCATCATTTCCAGTGAACTGATTTAAAGAACTCCTAGGGACCGCGGCCAGAATGTCCAGACCATGCTTTTGCTAAGGATCCCTCGGCCCCGGAAGGAGCTGGTACTTAAGAAGTGCAGATCCTGGCCTCTGACTCCCCAGGTACACGCGAAGGTCTGGGTTTGTCCCTGGGACTCATAAGTTGGAAGCTTAATCTCCAAAGCTATTTGTTAATGTTCCCTGGTGTTAGGCCCTTAGGGACACAACTAAAATTAGATGAAATCAGAGAGGGGGTCGTTGTGACATTCTCAGCCTTATAAAAAGAAGAAGCAAGCCTGGGCCAGCACCGCCCCCCAGCCTGTGTGTTGCCCCCCACAGAAAAGAGGTGCTTGCCACTTACCAACTGAGAGCTGGCACTGTGCTCATGGACTTCCAGCCTCTAGAACACTGAGAAATGAACCTCTTCTTTTTATAAGGAACCCTGTCTCAGGTACTCAGAGCCATGGACAATAATGTAAGATAAGCGTGTGTGCCAGTTCTACCATGCACCGACAGTAGCCTTGGACCAATTGTATTTAAATGGTATTTACAGAATAAGAATCCTAATGCCTAATAGCTCATCAGTGCATAAGCACCTGCCTGGCAAGTGCAAGGTCCTGAGTTTGATGCCCAGTATTAAAAAAAAAAAAAAAAAAAAAGAAAAGAATCCTAATGCCTTCTTTATAGCATCGTTGTAGAGCTAAGAGGAAGCTGGTCAAGTATAGCCAGCCACAGGAGCACAGGCTTGTATCCCAACTACTCAGGAGGCTGATAAAGGGGGATCACAGGTTGAGACCCAGCCTAGGGAACTTAGCCAGACCCTGTCTCAAAATGGAAAATCAAAAGGGCTGGGGATATAGCTCCATGGTAGAGCACTCCTGATTTAATTTCCAATACTGCCAGGAGAAAAACAAAAGCTAACCGGGTGAAAAAGAAAATACAAATACACAGTCTCACGCCTGGCACACAGTTAGCACTAGGTCAATGTCAATTCTAGTTGGTTTTGCCATCTCCTCTAGGGTTCCTTCTAATTCCAGTATTTCATGACTCCAAAGTCGCTCGATGACAGATCACACGATGGAGACACACAGCCAGGTCTAGATCCAGAGGCCCTGCTATGTTCAGCACTCTTTCACTCCAGCCCAGCATCTCCAGCACTTCATTCTCTACTAAGCTGTTCCCCCTATTATGCGGATCTGGATCTTAGTTTCAGAAGGACCTCACTGACCTTGTAGACACAGATTTTTTGTTATTCTTGATGAAACCAACAGGATTTGCTTGACTCCTGCTATTTACTGGTATCCAATACCAGCACAGACCCCAGGAAGTAGGGCTGAAGTGAACACGAGGTGGGCTGGGGATTTAATTCAGTGGCAAAGCGCCTGCCTGGCAAGCACAAGGTTGTGAGTTCAATCCCCGGTACCACCCCACCAAAAAAAAAGTGAACATGAGGCATTGTATTTCTGTCTGCCCTGGGTGCTGCAGCTGTGGACACATCTGGCTCTGGGAGTGACCTGTTTTAACCAACACACAGCCTTGGATGGGATCTGGGCTCAGCGTAACTCTGACAATGACTGGCTTGAAATCCACATGCTTGGAAACTTCAGTGCTGACAATTCAGTGTCACTCAGGAAATTTGCCACAGATTTCAGCCTCAGAACCTTGGAACTGTTCACCCGGCTTTCTAGAGCATGAACTACCCCCCCTACAAAGTCTGAAGCCACCACTGATCTGTTATTTGCCAAAGCACACTTAATTTTGTTGATTCTCATACCTTTCTTTGTTTCTTCTTTGTGCCAGATGGGAACAAACCCCTATCTTATCGGAAGACAGACTTCCTTTGTAGGCAAGCACCCAGTTGCTGCCTTGATATTGGGTAAATCATGGCGCATATCTGCCTTTCTGCATTTTCAGTGTTGAAAATAATTTATCTTGTTGGGTGTGTTAGGCATTTTTGTGCTGCTGGGACGAAATACCAGATGCCTGCAACTTAAAGGAGGAGAGGTTCATCCGGCTCACAGTTTTCAGATCATTGAGCCCAGGGCTGGCTCACTCCAAGGAGGAGATGGTATGGTGGAAGGGTAGGCAGAGGACAGCTGGTGAACCAACAGCAATCAGGAAGCAGAGATACAAGGGAGGAGCCAGGACGAGAACACAGTTTTCGGGCCACACCCCTGACCCACTCCTTCTCACAGGCCCCACCTTTCAATTACGAGACATTTCCAGGAACCTTTAAGATCTAAACCACAGC
The DNA here is from genome assembly GCA_004363535.1 of Dasyprocta punctata. Lineage (NCBI taxonomy): Eukaryota > Metazoa > Chordata > Mammalia > Rodentia > Dasyproctidae > Dasyprocta > Dasyprocta punctata. The sequence goes on from RJWM01007307.1 coordinate 32,009, forward strand.
ATTTGGCAAAGAGTAAGTTATTAAAGAACAGGTAGCTAAAAGGACTGTTGGATCTATGAGAATTTTGCCTATGTGGAAAAAAACTTTTTTTTTCAAAGGAGAAATACCTTGATTAACAAGATCTACTCCAAGGTATGTAATAGTCAAGATTCCAGATATTCAACACAAAAACAGAATATTAAAACCGGTTAGAGAAAAGAAACAAACTACATATAAAGGAAAGCCAATTGCAATCACAGCAGTCTTCTCAACACAAACCCTCAAGTCATGGAAGTTTTAGAGTGAAATATTCCAAACCCTAAAAGAAAACAACCTCCAACCCAGATTGATGTACCCCACAAAACTGTCTTTCAAAACTGACGGAGAAATAAGATACTTCTATGACTACGTACAACTGTGGAAGTTCATGAATACCAAAGGAGCACGCTAAAATGTTGTGAAGCACATTCTAGAAAGAGACATGAGAAGTACAACTCCATGGACCCCACAGAATGAGCCCACCAACCAAGCCAAGTAATTAAACAGAGGGGGAAAAAAGGGAACTAACAGGAAAATAAGAATGACAATGATAAGTCAATACATATCAATTATAACCATCAATGTAAATGGTCTCAATTCACCAATCAAAAGAAACAGATTGGTAGAATGGATCAAGAAGCAAGATCTAATACGCTACATACGAGAAACACATTTAATTCAAAAAGAAATTCACTGATGGAAAGTCAAAGGGCAGAAAACAATACTCCATACAAGAGGAACCCAGAAAAAAAGCAGGAGTAGTTATTCTATTGCACACAAAGTGGATTTCAAGCCAAGACCGACTAAGACAAAGAGATCACTATGTCCTTTTAAAGGTAACAATCTAAGAGGAAGAGATAGCAATCAGAAATATACATGCACCAAATACCAGTGCACAAAACTATGTAAAACAAATATTAAAGACATGAAAATTATATAAGCACTGACACAACTATAATGAGGGACCTCAATACCCCACTGTCACAAACAGATCAACTAGACAAAAAAACACAAAAAAACAAAAACAAAAACAAGAAATATCAGAACTAAGCCAAACTTTTGAACAAATGGGCTCAGTAGATGTCTAGGGTGATCCACCCTACATCAGAATATAAATTCTTCTCCACTGCACATGGGTCATTCTCCAAAACAGATCACATAATACCTCACAGAATGCACTTAAGTAAATACAAAGGAATTGAAATTATCCCATGCATATTATCAGACCATAGTGCAGTGAAATTGGAAATCAGTGGTAAAACAAACCACAAGAACTTCACAAACATGTGGACATTAAATAAAATCCTCTTGAACAACCAATGGGTCACAGGTAAAATCAAAGAAGAAATCAGACAGTTTCCACAATTAATAATGCCAATACAACACATTAGAACTTAAGGAATACAATGAAGCAGTCCTCTGAGGGAAATTTATAGTGGTGAATTTCCACAGCAAAGAAATAGAGTGAGCTCAAACAAACAACTTAATATTAAACCTTAAGCTTCTAGAGAAAGAAGCCCAAAATTCATAAAAGGGATAAATGATAAAGATCACAGCAGAATTTAATGCAATGGAGACTAAAAAACAATACAAAGAATCAGTGAAGAGCTAGTTCTTTGAAAGATTTTAAAAAATTGACAAACCCTTAGTCAACCTCATTTAAAAAAAAAAGGAAAGAAAAGACTCAAATTCATGCAATTAGGAATGAAAAGAGTGAAATCACAACAGTTCCTGCAGAAATCCAGAAGATCAATATCTACCTCAAGAACCTGTATTCTGATAAGATGGAAGATATAGAAGAAATGGACAGATTCCTACATACATATGAATTACCAAAGCTGAATCAAGATATAAAAATTCTAAATAAACCAATGTTAGTCAACGAAATTCAAGATGTAATTAAAAACTTACCAACAAAGAAAAGTGCTGGCCTGGACAAATTCACTGCAGAATTCTACCAGAAATTTAGAAAAGACCTAATGCCACTCTCCTCAAACTCTTTAACAAAATTGAAAGGGAAGCAAAACAATAAAATAAAATAAAACAGAATAAAGCAATATTCCCAAACTCCTTTGTGGAAGCAAGCATTACCCTGATACCAAAACCAGAGAAGGATCCAACCAAAAAAAGAGAACCACAGGCCAAATTCCCTAATGAACATAGTAAGATTCTGGCAAACAATGCAGCACATTACTGAGAAGATTATACATCATGACCAAGTAGGATTCTTCCTAGGGATGTAGGGATGGTTCAACATACATAAATCAATAAATGTAATACACCATATTAACAGTGCCAAGAACAAAACCCATATGATCATCTCTATAGATGTAGGAAAAGTGTTGGACAAAGTCCAACACATTCATGATAAAAACCCTGCAGAAAATTGTAATACGCTGGGGATTTAGTGCAGTAGCATAAGTGCCTGCTGGCAAGCACAAGGTCATGAGTTTGATACCCAGTACCAAAAACAAACAAACAAACAAAACAAAAAAATTAATAAAAAAATTGGAATACATGGCTTTATTTCAATCTGATAGAAGCCATCTATGGCAAACCAACAGGCAACATCATACTAAATGAACAAAACCTAAAAGCTTTCACTCTAAAATCAGGAACAAGATAAGAATGTCCACTGTCATCACTCCTATTCAACACAGTTCTGGAACCATTAGCCAGAGCAACTACACAAGAGAAAAAAATAAAAGGAGTAAGGATAGGAAAGGAAGAAGCTCAATTATCATTATTTGTGAATGATATGATACTCCACGTAGAAGACCCCAAAAACACCACCAAAAGATTTCTAGATTTAGTAACCAAATTCAGTAACACAGCTAGAAACAAAGTCAACACTTAAACATCAATAGCCTTCCTGTATACAAGCAACAAACTCACTAAGAGAGAAATTAGGGAAATAACCCCTTTTATAATAGCATCCAAATAAATGAAATATCTAGGAATAAATCAAACAAAACAAGTAAAAGACTTTTACATTGAAAATCACAGTACTTTGAAAAAGGAGATTGAGGAAGACATCAGAAAATGGAAAGATATCCCTTGTTTTGGGATAAGAAGAACTAATACCGTGGAAATGGCCATTGTTCCAAAATTGTTATATAGATTTAATGCAATTTCAATCAAAATACCACTAGCATATCTTACAGAATTAGAGAAAACAATCCTGCTACGGTTTTTGTCTGGATGTTTCCCAAAGCCTCATGCAGTCATGGGGGCAGGCTTCTAGTGTTTGCAAATGACTCATGGTCTAATGCTGGAATTATGGGTGTGAGTGCTACACCTGACCCAGGATGGGTGTGGCCTACATACAATGTAAGGGACAGAGTCTTCTCTGTGCTCCTCCCTTGTTGCTTTTATCTTCTCATCACCATGAACTGTTGCTCCTCTGCCTTGGACCCAGCTGAGTATGGACTGAAATCTCCACAAACTGTGAGCTAAATAACCTTTGCCCTCTTTAATTTTGGACGTCAGTTGTTTTGTCCCAGCAATGAGAGAAAAGTAACTAACACAAATCTTAAACTTTGTTATCAGAAGAAATCTAGAATAACAAAAGCAATTCTGAGCAGCAAAGGCAATGCAGGGGCATCATAATCTCTGACATGAAATTATAGTACAAAGCTACTGTGATAAAAACAGCATGGTACTAGAAAAAAATCACAAAGAATCAACAGTAAGGAGCTCATCTTAATAAAATGCTTTTACACAATAAAAGAAACCACCAAAAGAGGGGAAAGACAACCTATAGCATGGGAAAATAATTTTGCTCACTATTCCTTTGACAAAGGACTGATATGTTTAATATAAAGAACTCAAAAAAAGGACCCCTCAAAATTTAAAGACCCAATCCAAAGACAGGCATTTGAAATGAATAGACACTTCTCAGATGAAGTAGAACAAATAAAAATATGAAAAATGTTCTGTGTCACTGGTCATTGGAAAGATACAAGTTAAAACAATGCTGAGATTTCATCTTACTCCAGAAAGCATGGCTACTCTCAAGAAATCAACCAATAGCTGGGCGTGGTGGCACATGCCTTTGAACGTTGTGAGTTTGAGACCAGTCTGGGCTACAAAGTGAGTTCAAGGGCAGCCTGAACTGCATAGTGAGACCCTGTCTCAAAAAATAGGGCTGGGGATTTAGCTTGGTGGTGTAAGCACCTGCCTGGCAGGTGTGAGGTTGTGAGTTCGATCCCCAGTACCAAAAAAGGAAAAAAAAAAAAAGAAATCAACCAATAACAAATGCTGGGGGACTGTGGAGAAAAAGAACACTTCTCCACTGTTGGAGGGAGTGTAGACTGGTACAACCACTGTGGAAATCAGTGTGGAGATTCCTCAAAAAACTAAAACTAGAGGTTCCGTTCAATCCAGCTATTCCTCTTCTTGGTATCTCCCCAAAAGGATTAAAAGCATCATACTACAGCAATATACATACACCCATGTTTAGAATGGCACAGTTTGTAATAGGTAAGTCTTAGAAACAGCTCAAATGTCCATCAACCAATGAATGGATAAAGAAGATGTGGGTTTTTAATACAACGGAGTACTACTCTGCCATAAAGAAGGATATGTTTGAGATCTTTTCTAGCTAAATGGATGCACCTTGAAATCATACTCTTAAGTAAAATTAATCAGACACGTATGTTTAACTTCTGCATTGTTTCTCTGGTATGAGAAAACAAAAGTGTAAATAAGGACCAAAATGTATAATAGATATCGAGAAATGGAAAGAAAATATTCAAATGAGAAGGGGAACAAGGGAGGGGGCAAAGGCAAAGGAAAGAAGAGACGGAAAAAAAATAGAAGGAAGAAATGTAAACAAAGCTTTTTTAAATAAGGAGGGGAAGAAGGGTTGCAGGGAAGATGGGGGAATGGGAGAAAAAAAGAATCAAGTTATCATGTACAGGTACAAATTACCTATAATGAATGCGGTCATTATATATACCTAAAATGTACCAATAAACTTAATTAATTAAAAAAATAAGGAGGGGATGAGAGGTTGATGGGAAGGGAGAAGGATGGGAGGAAAAAGTACCAAGATATATCATGTACAGGTACAAATTCCATATGATGACTGTGATCATTATGGATATATTATGTATTATGTATATCTAAAATGTACCAATAAAAAAACCCAGAACAACAATAGTAATAATAATAATTATGAAATTAAAAAGTTACATGTACTATCAAAAAGCTTGGGGTTAGGCTTGAACGTCCTTTATTTATATTCTACTTAACCCAGTTTTTCCAAACATCAGTTGGAATCCAGAAAACTGAGCTCAGCCTCAGCATCCTGGTTATTCCAGGAAGGTCTTGCTGTAAATCACTGACCATATCTGCTGCTGCGTGCTACTGTGAGCAGGGTCCAATAAGCCAGACACCAACTCATGAAAAGCTCTCACTTTATGTTACCATGGTAATTACACATCTGCAAACTGCAAAGAATTTCAAGCTCACTTTTGCAGAAGTTGTCCATACCAGTGGCCCGTACCTGCAGTAACCCTGATGTTAAATTGGTTCAGGGATAAGACAAAACTAAAGGAGAGGTGAAGAGGGAAAGATTCCACAAGAGAAAAATGAGTTTACTAGATAAATAGAAGAGAAAAGGGATTCATTAACTCCTACTGCATTTTTAACATACCATTAAATATGTAAGTTTTGTTTGCTATTTTTTGAGACAGGGTCTCCTTTGCTGTTGAGGTTGACCTTAAACTCTACATAGCCCATCTGGCTGGCTTTGAACTCACAGTGATCCTCCTGCCTCAGCCTCAGTCCCAGTCTCCCTGGGATTACAGGTGTGTGTCATCACACCTGTCTTGTTTGCTTGTTTGGAACATGGTCTCATAATGTGGCTCAGGTTGGCCTTGAACTTGTGAATTTCCTGCCTCAGCCTCCTAATTGCTGGGATTACAGGTGTGTACCACCATGACTAGGTAAATACTTGAGTTATGATGTTGCTTTTGAATTTACTCTTTTTTGGAGAGAGGGGTGCTGGGAAGCAAATCCAAAGTCTTGCACACAACAGACAAGTTCTTTGGCACTAAGGCTACATCTGGAGATCTTCTAATTTACTTTTTATTGTTGTTGTCGTTGTTGTTAATACTTATTAATTAAATGCTTATCTTTTCAGTCTTAAACTGTGCTGGGGCTGGGTGTGGTGGCGCATGGGAGGAGCTACTTGGAGCTACTTGGGAGGCTGAGGCAGAAGCTTTGCTGTGAGTTCAAGGCCAGCCTGGGCTACAAAGTTAAGTTCAAAGCGAGACGGAACTACATAGTACTCAAAAAACAAAAGCAAAAAACACAAACTGTGCTGGGGCAAGAATCATATGTATATAATCTTTGTGCCCCTCACGCACCTGCCCTGGTATCTTTCATAGGGTGGTCTTAGGTAGTAGTAGGTTTATTTATTTGAATCAAGTTGAATTTGGGGGTCTTTGTCTCTATCTATTTATCCACCTATCTATCATTTTATTGTACAAAGTAAATAGTGACAAACAATATGTGATAGGAAAATCTCTCTTCCATTTTCAGAAAAGTTGCTTTTAGAATCCGATTCTGAGACTGTGTTGTATAACCCAGGGTCATTTTGGAACAGGCCCCTATTAGTAGTTGACTAAACAAAAGACAATCAATGTCACCTCAGCTATTTAATCTTTGACAGTATTCATTCTTCCAGTTTTCTTCACGTGGGTCTCAGGAATTGTATAACTCTAAAGAGCTTGCCCTAAGTCTGCCTGTGGGGTGCAGTGGTGGTGGTGGTGGTGGTGGGGTGCTGGGAATGGAACCCAGGGCCTTGCACATGCTGGGCAATCACTCTACACACCCCAGCCCTTTTTATTTTATTTGAGATAGGGTCTCACCAAACCTGAGATCCTCCTTCCTCAGCCTCCCAAGTAGCTGGGATTGCAGGACCTGCCACTGCGCCCAGCCAAGTTTGTTTTCTTGAAACAAAATGCTGGGATGGTGATTTCCCAAAAGGTGTAGCTTCTTCTCTAGGGATTTTTAGGGAAATTTGTTTCTGAGAGCTCCATGGTTTCACTAACGGAGCTATAATCCACAAGATGAAGAGCCATGCACTAAAGAAACGCACTGAACAGCTCACCTTTGAAAGGGATCTTGCATTTTTCATTTGTAGATTAAACAATATCCACATCTGAAGTGATTAACTGACTTGGGATGGAAATCTACACTATAGTTAGTAGGGAAGAATCAGGACTCAAAATGTTTTACTATTTTATTTGAAATTCCCGTGAGGGACTCTGTAGTACCCCCACACACCTTTCCTACAGATCCCCACCATCTGACCTCTGAAGCCCAAAAGGAGACGCACTTCCCACGGCTTGACAAAAATCAAGTGATGACCTGCATGCTAGCTTTTTTTAAGTATATGCTCATAGCACAAAAGGTTTGCACTCTTCCTTAGAGCTGGTACGTGTACGTAACACACCTTTGTTCCTTTTTATCAGGCCCTTCTCCCCTCCCTCAATCTCCTGACGCCCCTCCCATATGAGAAGATCTATCTCCCTACTTCCTATTTCTATCTTTTATTTCTAAGAGGAACAGCCAATGAGGTCAGAAGTTCACGATAAAAGCTCAGATTTCCTTGTGTCACTTACGACTTGTGAGTCTGTTCACCTCTATATGGAGAAAGCTAATCAGTCTTATCCCAGACTGGAGCTAACATTTCAAAAAGAAAAAGATTATGGACTTGTTAAAAAGATCTACCTAGTCTGGTTATTTCCTACTCTCACAGACCTCTCAGAAAATGACCATGTCACTTGAAATACTAACCCCAGCACTCAGGAGCCTGAGGTAGGAAGATCCCCACAAGTTTGAGGTCAGCCTGGGCAACACAGTGAGTTCATGTACACAGCCCGTCTCAAAAACAAACAAACAAACAAACAAACAAAAACATGACCATGTCAAATTCACTGTGACTGAGAAACCAGCAAGCTTGGGAATGCCCCATCAGTGAAGTCGGGATTCCCCACTCTGTGTGTGCGAACTACATGCACAAATTTCTGAATCTACCAGCTCAGTTGCTGGTCAAAGTGCCTTAGCTTAGTGGGGTTGTTTTTTGGTGCTGTGCAAAGAAACCAGGACCTCACATGCTAGGTAAGGACTCTACTGCTGTGCTACATCCCAGTCCCATTTGTTGTTGTTGTTGTTGTTTTGTTTTGTTTTTTGAGATAGGACTTACTAAGTTGTTAAATTGTCCAGGCTGGCATAGAATTTATAATCCTCCTGCCTCAGCCTCCTGAGTAGCCTTTGGGCAGGGAAACCACATACTGACTGTACCCATGACCACCCTTCTCTCATGCATCAGGAAGGGAAGAACAGGAAGTGGTCTCACTGGTGCACAACCCCTCAAGACAGGCAAACCACCTTCCTGTGAGAGGTTGGGTGAAGGAAATTATAAGAACACAGATTTGAGGAGAGTACAAAGGATTCACAGGAAAATCAGACCTCAGATCCACCTCTAGGAAACGATGCTGACCGAGAAGGAAAGCACTCTCTCTGAGCTGCAAAAACATCTGCTCATCAGTTTAAAGTCAATCTCTTTAAGCAGTTTTAAAGAATTTCCCAGCTAGGGGTGTGGTGCCTGCCTACAATCCCAGCACTCAGGAGGCTGAGGCAGGAGGATGGCAGTGAGTACGAGGACAGCCTGAACTACATAGTGAGACCCTGTCTCAAAAAACCAAAAAGATTATTTTGGAAAAAACAAACAAACAAACAAACAAAAGAATGCCTGATTCAGAGACCTCTCACCTGGGGGCCTCCCGTATCTGACACTGACAGCCCACACCCCTTATCCCCGCCTACTCATCGCAAGACCATCATGTAGTGTCACCAAAAAGAAACTAAGTTTTTCTTTCAATATTAGAAACCAAATGCTATCTGTAGTGAGTGCAGTTTCTATCAATTCACTATTTTTCAAAGATTATTCATTTTCTATCTTTAAAAACTCAACCCCACTTCACCTCCCCACAAAAAGAGAAAGTGCATGGACTCTGTGACAAACAGGAGGCAGGGAACACTGGAGGATTACCAGAGAAAGACTGGGTGTCCCCGAGCCTGCGTCTCCCTGAGCTCCATCCTAATTCCCAGCCTGGCACCGTGTGCGCGCGCCGGACAGGGTAGGTATGCTGGGCAGAGGCGGTGACATTTAAAACACTATGGCAACTCTGGTTTCTCTTCAGATCGTATAAATCTTTCACCTTTTAAAACACTATGGCAGAGCTCACTAAGAGGCATTTCTGCGGAAATCAGTATTAAAAGAGTTTGAATGAAATCATTCCAAAAGAACTCTCACTCTGTTTGACCATGGCGGTCCCTTGGGGACAGGGGTGCTTACAAACATACAGGCACTTTGGCCTTGTGGTAAACTAAGCAAACACAGGAAGGGTGGGGTTTAGCATTTGGATGTTCCCTGCTGGCCTCCGCCATCCCTGGATGATGCTCCCTGGAACCCCGTGAAGATGAAGCCACCTCCACTTACCAGAGCTCCTCGGCGAGCCAAGGGAGTGCTGCGCTCTGCTGGGTGACCGGGTACAAGGTGTCCTTCGACCTCCTCTGTTCCTTGAGCTGCAAACAGAAAAGAGGTCACTACTGAGCAAAGTCCAGAAAGAAGAGCCTACGGGCCAGGATCACTGAGTGGAGTGGAGGGGAGGGATAAGACCCAGTGAATGTTTTGCTATCACCATGCATCTTTGTGCGAGTGTGGAAGCGCAAGGAAAGCCATGTAACTGGGCACTACAGGAAATTTCCACCGGCCCGTATACACACAGAAGAGAAAGGACACTTCCTTTGGCCAGTTTTGCAAGGCTACTCAGGTTCACATCAACTCAGTGACATTCAAGGAAACAAAAATCTTGCTCTGACAAGAAGCAACAGGAAGGGGAAGCTCAGAGGTTTGATCAGCTGCTAAAACTCAGTTCTGCCACTTGGTAGCTGGGCAATAACGGGCATTTGACTCCACTTCTCTGACCTCCTTTTTCTCATCTAATACTGGCCTGACATTCCCCACCTAGACAGATATGAAGCCTTTGGGGCCTGCCACAGAGGAAATGCTCAGCAAAGAGCAGCTATGATTTTTACATTCACGTAGAATACTTCCGAGGGGCTGGGAGGTAGCTTGGTGGGAGGGTGCTTGCCTCACATGCACAAGGCACTGCACAAACAACGGAGAGAACCTTTTCTGCAGAGGCACACTGAATTATGGTCTTTCAGGGTACAATAAGAGTGTTCAAAATTGTTTTCAGTGTTTTAAGTATTTTCAATGTTCCTTCACCTTCAGGAACCCTTTACAGGTGGACTTTCTGCCCATACAAAAATAATATTCCCGTGCCAGGCATGGTGGCACAAGCCTTTAATCCCAGCACTCAGGAGGCTGAGGTAGGTGGAGCGTTGTGAGTTCAAGGGCGGTTTGGGCTACAATGTGAGCAAGGCCAGCCTGACCTACATAGGGTGACCCTGCCTTGAAGAAAATAGGGCCAGGAGTTTAGCTCTGTGACTTTTGCGCCTGCCTGGCGCGAGGCTGTGAGTTCAATCCCTGGTACCAACATGAAAAAAAAAAAAAAGAAAGAAAGAAAAAAGCAATATTCCGTAACTTTTCAGCTTCATATTTAAGTACACCTATTTGACTAGTTAGGTTCTGTACAGTGAATTCTATTATAATGCTATTTCTCCAAGAAGCATTCTTTCTCCTGCCCTACCAAGAACGACCACCACCTACCACTTGGGTAAGAAATACTGAGTCACGCTAACTCCCGTTCCAAAGTTCTCCCCAGCGCGATGGCCAAATTACAGCCGAGCTTCTGATTAACACACTGTGCTTGCAGGAACTTTGGCCCACAGCAACTTGGCATTTGACACATTTCTCTGAGTCCAACCTTGTCACAAGTGCAGGTTTCAAGGGTAATAAAGGCTCTAGCTGTTTACTTATAGCCCACGAAGGTGGCACCGTGTCCTTATGCAGCTTTTACCTCTTCCGTTCTCTGAACCCTTAGAAAGTCTACAGCCCGTGTATCAGCTTTTAGGGTGAGCACAATGAAAGAGTACATATTTCCAACCCAAAAAGCACCACAGTCCTACTTGGAGTTCTGAAATATCAGTGGCTCAAGAAACACGAATATGGTCCCAAGATCAAAGAGCCAAAAAAAGGAGATCATGTGTTTGAGCAGGTGCATATTGTGACCATCCAGCTTCAGCCTCAGAGGACAAACTGCTCTTCCTGATGGCTCTGGGCTTCCTTTTATTGACATGTTATAAAAGGAGAAAGAGACACAAGGAAGAAACCATGGAACTTGAGAGCCCATGTTCCTGCCTGTTACAGGCTACTCAGGGCCCTCACCCAGTTAATCACACACTAACTCCGAATCCTCAGTCTCCGAGAATGTGTTTGGAGAAAAGGGCTTTGAAGAGGTGATGAAGCCTCCATGAGGTCACTGGCTGGGCCCTAACGTGACATGGCAGGTGTCCTTCTAGGAAGAGGTTGGACATAGACTGAAGGATGGCCATAGGTAGACACAATGAAGAGATGGCCCTTGACCAGCCTAGGGGAGAGGCCTCAGGAGAAGTCAAACTTGCTGACACCTCCACAAAAGAGAGAAAGCCAATTTGTGTTGCTGAAGTCACCCATGCAACATATGACCCTGGTTTGATTGTGTTGATGGCCCTTCAGTTTGCAGTCCCTGGGCTGAGCCAGTGCAGTGTGACACTCAAAAACCTCCACTACTGTGCGTGCAGCAGATACACTAGTTGAACACATACTACAAGCTGTCAGGTGCTGGGAACAGCAGCCGTGGGTGAATAATGAGTCCCAGTACTGAGCGAGGCTGGAAACACCCAGTGGCAAAAACAAACTCAGCAGATCATTGTGGTGCATCCCTATAGTCCTAGCATCCTGGGATGCTGAGGACAGAAAGATAAGTTTCAGCCCAGGCTGGGCAATTTAGCAAGACTCTGTCTCGAAAACTAAAAATAGTTGGGTGTGGTGGCACATGCTTGTAACTCCAGTACCTGGGAGGTAGAAGCAAGAGGATCGCTGAGAGTTCGAGGCCAGCCTGCACTACAAAGAAAGACCCTGTCTCAGAAAAAAAAAAGTAAAAGTAAAAAAGCAAAAAGACGAAAGCTTTGCCCTCCACGAAGATGCAGGTTAAAAGGACACAGAGTTGGAACCAAGTCTGCTTGGCTAATAAAAGAAGAGGTGAGCCAAATCCTAGAGGATGAGCAAGTCTGCCCCACAGACCGGCATGAAGAATGAGAACAGGACATGACATTTTCCAGACAGAAAGAACAGCTAGTTCCTGGGTACAGGGACACCAGGAGCATGGCACCTTGGGAGAATGACATTGGGCTGGGCCCGGCCAGACTGGGGGTGGGCAGGAGAGGGCAGCAGGGCTGTCACTGAGGTGAGCACAAGCCAGGGGCCCACATTTGGTTGCACAGGGACCCCCAGGGGATTTTAATCAGGAGGGCCGTGTTCCCAGAACTACATGCCAGCAGGAGTGCTCTGACCACAGCGCAGTGAAGGCGGCGGCGGGCGGGACAGCCTGTCAGGGGGATGCAGGCTGCAGCCACGGCCACAGGGGACAGGCACGTGACAGCCCTGGGCTTTTCAGCCTGGGAGAGATTTGATCAATGAGAAAATGCATTTCTCAAGAAACTTAATTCTACTTTCACATCAGAAATCTAACCCCACTTCTTCTTTTTACATATTAGGATCACATGTGACAGTGTCTCAGTTTCCTCATTATTTTCCTCAATTTATAAAGTTGATTAATAATAGCACCAGGGCCAGGGATAATGCTCAGTGGCACAGGGTCTGCCTGGCAAGTGCAAGGTCATGAGTTCAATTCTTGGTAATAGTACCATTCCCCCAGGATACCTTGAGTTAGCACTAGTACTTAACTCCAATAAATGTTAATTAAAGCAGAAATAAACATTAAAGAACAAACGAGAAGTTAACAATTGGGCTATTAATGGCAATTCTCCTTCTCAGTGAATATGAGACAGATTCAAATGGCAAGCACAGCCACAAAAGGTAAGACCTATGGAATTATCTGGGAATGAAGCTGGGTTGGATGGGACCCTAGGGGTAACAGCACTGGGCATGGTGGTACAATCCCAGCACTCTATAGGCTGAGGCAGGAGAATCGATAGTTCAAATCTAGCCTGGGCAACTTAGCAAGACCCTGTCTCTACCACCATCATGCCAAAAGAAAAAAAAAATCTATCTATCTATCTGTCTATCTATCTATCTAAGTATATATATGAAAAGAGAGAGAGAGAGAGAATGTGCTGGGAATATCACTCAGTGTAAAGGCCCTGGGTTCAATCCCCAGTACCATTAAAAAAGGGAGGAGGTATTTATATTCCAAAGAGAAGGGGCAAATATTTGTGTGAAAGAACTTGCCTTAAAAACATTGAATTTCCAAACTCATTCTCTCTTGAAACGGCTAAAACTTGCTAGGAATGCAAAAAAGCTTTTTTTTTTTTTCTTTGTCTTTTTGAGACAGGGTCTCACTATGCAGTTCATGCTGGCCTTGGGCTCACTTCGTAGCCCAGGCTGGTCTCCAACTTGCAATGATCCTCCTGCCTCAGCCTCCTGAGTGCTGGGATTACAGGTGTAAGCTACCACACCCAGCTCAAAAAAGCTTTTTTATGCAAGCAGCATTTTTTAAACTGTCTGAAGGCTTCATCCCTCACGTCCTCTGTCTGAAGGGCAGCACTTTTCCACCTCTGGACTCACTGGACAAGCTGCCCTCTTGTGGCTTTGATATATCTCTGTTTCCTGAGCACAGTGGTGGGCAGTTAGTTAGTTGCGTGGGAAGGAGCTCAGAGGACAGGCCCAGCAGGCCAGCCTGCCGCTTTGCTGGCTGGGTACACAGGCTGGAGCCAGTGTCAGGTCACTAAAGAAAAGGGGCTGTGACTGTGACGAATAAAAGTGGCTGCAGGCTGACAAATTCAAAAACTGACAAATTCAAAAGTTGATTTAATATCAGTGTAAACTGCTGCTCACATGCATGTGCGTTAGGACCTACTTTCACAGTGCAGAGCAAGTCAGAAGCTAGCAGACCTTTCATAAGGTCAGGACCAAGAAAGTGGAACTGCACGTTCGGATTCTGCCATCTGCGAATATTGCCCACTAGTCCCAGGAATCTTTGTACAAAGAAAGAAAATGAAAAACCAAATCATACCCAACGATGTTTTCAAAATGAACACTGGTATGCAAAATCCAGATGTCAAATACGATTTTTAGTATTATTAGTTAAGGAACAGAGGGAAGGTGGAAGTAGAAGAAAAAGAGAATCAAAAAGCATCTTTTCAAAAGATGCACTGAGAAAAGGTTAAAGATGACACAGGCAGACAATAAAATTCACCTAGTCTGGAACATGTACTAGTACGGGGTTGAACTAAAGGAATTTATAACTATTAGACTCATGCCTTCTCTACTTCCCTCTCATCCTTTAGAATGCTAAGTCTGCATTCTAAAAGCTTGACCTTTTTTCCCTATGCAATCATGTCACTTCTTGGAACTGTCCGTCTGATGGCTTTTCCTCATGCTTTGAATAAAATTGGAAATCCTTCCGAAGGCTCCTCCGGGGCCCCCAAGGGAGCAGCCTGGGTTTCCCTTCTGCTCCTTGCCCGGCCTGCCTCCAAATGCCTTTGGCCTCAGCACTGACTTCCTCCTGCCTGCCGCAGCCAGAGGCAGCTGCTGGCCAGCTCGTTCACCTACCTGCCTTAGTGCTCACTCCCTGGGACCTGACCTCCCCAGGTCTCTCCTAGACTGGATTCCTGGCTCTGTTTGAATGCCACCACCTCCAAGTTTTCCCTGATTGCTGACTGATTGATTGATTGATTGATACTGAGGATTAAACCCAGGCCATGCTGAGCTGCATCCCTAGCCCCTTTTTAAAAATAAAGGTATTGATTGATTGATTGATTGATTTTCTTTGGAGACAGAGCCTTGTTACATAGCTTAGGCTGGCCTTAAACTCACTATGCAGCCTTGGCTGGCCTCCAACTACAGAGATCCTTCTGCCTCAGCATCCTGAGTCCTGGGATTACAGGCATGTGCCACTACACCAGGCCCTTTATTTTATTTTATTTTATTTTATTTTAAGACAAGGTCATGCTAAATTGCCTAGGCTGGCCTTGCCTACCTCAGTCTCCTAAGGCAGTAGCTGGAATTACTGGAGGGTACCACTGTCCCCAGCCCCTCACCTGTGCCCTTAAAACCTGAAATCCCCAAACCCTACACTCTTTCTCCTCTTTCCTTTTTATTTTTTTCCTTTATACTTATTACATGGACTTGCACTATACATTCATCTTTATCCCATTTTAGTATCTATCTGGTCCAGAGAAATGTGAACTCCATGCAAAAGGACTTTGTCTTTTTCACAACAGTACCCAGTGCTCCCATTTCTAAAGCAGGGCTGTCACTAACCAGTTTTGTTTTGCTTTTTGAAAGAGGTGCTCCCATATATTTCAGGCTGGCCTTGAACTCATTACATAGCCTAGGCTGGCCTCTCTGCAATCCTCCTGCCTCAGCCTGCTGAGTGCTGGGATTACAGATATGCACAACCATGCCTGGCTAATCTTCACTATTTGAGAAATGAAATATTCCCATTTGGAGAGGTAATGAATGAGCCCTTGACCAAACCTGTTTGAATAACTATCGGTACCAGGAAGTCTTTCTTATTCCAATAAATGCCCATGTTCTGTATTTGAATCACAGAGGGACTGGGCTGACCCACACAGGCTATATGTAATTCTCTGAGAGCACAGGCTTGGAGGAGATTCCTATGGGACCCTGGTTAGAACCTTTTTGTTCTGAAGCAGAATGCAGGGTGCAGAGAGGTTCACAGGTGATTCTAGGGTGACACAACCTGTGGACGTCAGTCAGCCTGGGGTCACTCAGGGTACACAGCACATCACCCCTCACTGACCTAGGACCCAGGAAGGCTGCTCTCCACACATGCTGAGAGCTCACCCAACCAAATCTACTTCCTCTCACTGCTGTCCCAACGCTAACTTCTGGTCACTGCAGTCATGTGTCATTATTTCCTGTCTTCTTCCTTTCAGAGTGTAGTTTGACAACATACCAGGCACAACAGACAGAATATCTGGAGCTGGCTTGGTTCTAACAAATAGCCCAGCCTAGAAAATACCTAAGAAAAAATGGGCTAAGTAAAGAAAACTTGGAACACCAGTCCCAAAGCTGCGGATTGGCCACAAGTGTCTCGAATGCAATTGGAGGCAGGAGCCTCATACTGTTCCTGTTTGCATTCTTGCAACACCAAGCACTGTGCCTGGCATGAGTCCAGGCCTGTTTGCTGGAAGAGAGAAGAGCAGAAAATGGCATTCTAGATTCTTTGCAAAGTCTGCAGTGGCTTTGAACAAATAAGTTTACTTTGGCCAGGGATATAGCTCAGCGGCATAAGTGCATGCCTGGCAAGTGCAAGGTCCTGAGTTAGACCCTTGGTACAAAATAAGTAAGTAAGTAATAAGTTTACTTTACAAAAGCTCACAAGTGTACAGTACCTTCTGTTCTCAGATGGACAGATGGACAGATGGATGGATGGATGCATGGAGAGATAAACTGACAGATATCTTACTGAAGCCTTCCAAGACATGTACAATTTGGCAAAACTAGGTAGCAAATCTAACTCCTCTCTCATGAGAGCTCCACAGACTTCATCTCTGAGCTTCCTTATGCTTTGCTGAAGGCCGGGATGCATCTGATCACTGCCCCAGATGAATGGTACAGGCTGAGCATCTCTGACCTCCAATCCTGAAATCCCAAATGCTCCAAAACCTGAAACTGAGAGCTGATGCAATACCAGAGTATAAAATCTCACATCTGACCTCTGGGATAGGTCACAAGTGAAACAGGAGTGCACTAAAAATGCTCTACAAAATTAGCTTCAGGCTATGGGCATGAGGTAGCTGGAAAACTTCAGTGAATGTCATTTTTGGATTTGGCACCCATCCTCAAAGATCTCATAATGTGGATGCAAATATTCTCAAATCCAAAGAAACCTGAACTCTGAAGCATTTCTGGCCCCAAGCATTTCAGATAAGGGATCCTCAACTTGTATTAAGTAACATGGGGTACGTGCAACATATTATTTCTCTAAAATCTGAACTATTCTGGATTCCAAAACACATCTGAACCAACAAGTTTTTGATAAGGAGATCTTGGGTTTACAGTGATGCAGAAATCACCTGTCTATAGTCAGATGCCCACTAGGTGACAGAGCCAGGACGGCAACCAGGCAGCCCATTCTGCAGGCTTGCTGTGGCCGGTCTCTCACCTCTTAGGACAGGGTGGGATCCAAAAGAACTACTGCAGCAGCTGCTCCTCTGACAGGAATGGAGTCAGGGATGGTGTCAGTAGTGACTTCCGGGCACTGGTCCCCCTGGAGACTGACGTGGCCTGGTGACCTAAGGCCGAGGATCTCCAGCCAAGGGATTGCCCACAAGCCCCAGTGCCCGTTTAGGAGAGGGCATCAAAGCTTGAGGAGTCAACGTTCACCTCCCTAAACTCCTCCCAGAAACTAGTGGGAACTGTTGAGTCAGACCTGCTAGGGATCTAGACTCATCCGTCCACAGGCTTTTTTGGCTTTTTACTGAGTGTGTGTGCACACGTGTGTATGCTTTATATCTTTTTGTTTTTTAACAGTACTAGGGATTGAACCCAGGGCCTCACACATGATAGGAAAATACTCTGGCATCGAGCTACATATCCATGCTGTTCCTTTAAAATACTATTTTGAGACAAAGTCTCACTAAATTGCCTGGGCTGGTCTCAAACTTGAGATCCTCCTGTCTCGGTCTCCTGGGTAACTGCTGCGATTACAGTAGTGTGCTACTGCACCCCACTTTCCCCCTTCTTTTTCTGTTTTGGGTTCTTGGTTTTTTAATGTTGTTTTTGGTGCTGGGGATCAAACTCAGGGTCTTGAAGATGTTAAACATACACTCTACCACTCAGCTACCCTCCCAGGCCCTCTAGTCTCTCTTTAAGTTACACCCTGAGGTAGGGATGGGGAGCTGAGGGTGGGGAGTAAGGACAGGCAGGAGGTGCTGTGTTTGTGAGAACACAGACTCATTGAAAACACTTTTCCTAATGCTCGGAACGTAGAACAATGATAAATTGTATTTCAGCTTTTATTCTATACCCTGAGCTAATCATTTGTGGAAATAAAAGATGCTGTTTAACTCAGGCCAGCAGTGTTCTCACTTCACCAAGTAGCAGGAGCTAAATCAGGTCTCAGTTCAAACACTGCACCCCCAGCAAAGCCTCCCTGCACCCCAAGCTAGGGAGCACTGCCTTGCTTCCATTCTTCTTTACATATTACATGTTCTTTTGCAGCACTCAGCCCGGATGCCACCTGAATCCTTGGGATTTGTTTCCCAAGGACAGCACCCCCCTGGAGGACACATCCTTATCCCCATTCCCCTCTGCACCCCAGATGGAGCACAGCACAGGACAATCCTGGAGCTCCATAAACACGTATCAGGTGGGTGGATGGACAAATGATGGAGCCTTGAAATCTCCCAAGAGAAAACCAGGGGTTGGCCAGCCCGCCCTTCTCTCTCTCTGCGCTGTGACAGTGCCATCCCCCGGACAGTCCTGTTTGGCAGTCTGTCATCTGCTGCTGCCCCATTGTCACTGCAGTTTTGAACTCTTGCTTAACTTTATTGTTCTCATTTAACTTCTGTCCTGCTCAGATCTTATCTTCCCAGCCAGACTACAAGCATGCTGAGTGCAGATGACAACGTCTTGGATTTCTCAAAGGTCCGAGAGTGACGTCACCACCTCTCCCCATCATCGGGAGGTTGGAATTTGAACTCAGATGTTCAGAAATCAGGTTCCTCCCTGTGAACTTTTTGGCCTTTCATCTGCTTTACCTTTGCTCTTTTGGACGGAATGGATTTTAACATTTTGACATCCATTCAATCATTTATTTTTTTGTTCTTTCTTTTCTTTTTTTAGACAGGCTTTGGTTAGGTAGTCCAGACTGGCTTTGCACTCACTATGTAGCCCAAGCTGGCCTCACACAGTGATCCTCCTGCCTCAGTCTCTCGAGTGCTGGGATTACAAAGGTGCACTCTCACATCCAACGGAATCATTTATTCTAAGAAATACTTACTGAGCCCCTACTCTGTGCCAATCCCTGGGCTGATCACTGTGGTGTACAGGGCAGCCCTGGCCTTTATTTTATATATATTATACAATTATGTAGCATTTCTCTTTAGCAGCTACTTAACCAAACCAGAACATCTCACTCATAGCAGGGTCTTCACATGCCTTGTTCGCTTGTCCAGAACGTACGAGCAAGGGGCTTAGTTCATATTTTTCCAGCAAGGCTAACGTGAAATCAAACCATGTCCCTGAAAACAGTCGCAGGAGGCAGAGCAGCCCCTAATGAGGGCACTATCTTTATGATGACAATGCTGTGCTTTCTTCCCAGGCCCCTAGGAACAAGATAGTGTCAAATGAGAAAACCGGAAGTAAGCATCGCAATCCTTTCAAATAAGACTCGAGTGCCAAGGAAGAGAAATCAAGGTGCTATTTCAATGTGAAATACAGATATCACCTTGGCTGCTATGGGTGACTGGCACCAGGGCACAGAAAAGCCTGAGCCCGCAGAGTTCTTCTGCGTTTCATGAAACATCTCCCCAACCATCTCTCCAGACCCCACCTGGATCAGGAAAACTGTCATGGTGCAAAAGTAAGGTTCTTGTTGTTTTGCTAAGTCAGGTCCTTTATTACAGAGTAGAAAGAGCCCTTGTTCTTATTTCTCAATCCTGATTCCTGCTGGCAGCATAAAATACTCCCCAGTCTGACTATCATGCACAACAAACCACAAATTAAATAAGTAGCCCAGTGTCCCTTCCAACCTACACATTGTGAGCAGGTCTTGGTACCTCAGTTGTTTTTTTTTTTTTTATCAAATTATTTACAATAGCTGTCAGATACATTAATAAGCGGGTCTAGGCATCATTCACTCAAAACATACCCTTGATTTCAGGATTTTACTCTTTTTCATTTTTCCACCCTGATCCTTATAGAGGCACAATAGTTAAAAACCAGACCAAGTCTGGTGTGATGGCGTACAACTATAATCCCAGTACTTGGGAGGCTGAGGCAGGAGGATTACCGTGAGTTCAAGCCCAGTCTGGACTACAAAGTGAGACCCTGTCTCAAATCAACAACAACAACAAAAACATAGACAATCAGCCATAACACTGTTGCCAAAACACCCAAGCTACTCAGCAAGTTTGCACAATCATCAGGGTCCCTGACACTTAAAGGTTGCACCACCAGCTTCACATGTTGAATCTGAATTCATCCCCTGAAAAGTGCAGAATGCCCCCCTCCCCAGTCTGTTCAGTGTTTATTAAGGTCAGGCTTCAGATTATAAGAGCATGGCATTTGACTGGAGCCATCTCTAATTTCCCAAAGTAAAAATGCCCCAGGATTGAGAACTGCGCAGCCCAGCGCTTTTATCCTGCTCTCTAATGACCAGCAGCACTCAAAGCATCCTTGGCAGGTTCAATGTAAAAAGTAATCTCATCAGCCAGACATGGTAGTGCATGCTTGTAATCTCAGCACTCGAGGCTGAGGAAGGAGGATGGTTGTGAGTTTCAGGACAGCTTGGACTACATAGTGAGTTCAAAACCAGCTATCTAAAACTTACTAAGTAACTAACTAACTGGAACTCACAATACAATCAATTCCCTGGATAGTGAGTGATACTTTGGCTCTTACTGCTCATCCTAGCACCAACCTTCAGTTACTTGCAAGCAAAAGCAACTAGGAGGTGGCTCTGCTGGGCCCCTCCCCTGCCGACTGCACCTCAAAACTTCACATTTAGTTTGCTGTACCTGTGTGTACTCTCCCCAACTACTGGCCAGCACCACAAATCAAAATTTGCTGTCCCCTTTCCTTTCATTCTCTGCCGCAGTTTTAGCCCTGGCCATGTGCTGGGCACTGTGTTAAGCCAGATCAAGGATCTGATTTTAATTCCCCCAACAAGCAAGCAAGGTAGGATTTCCAAAACCCATTCTGAGTAAAGGAAACAGAGACACACAGAGATTGCCTCTTAAAAAAAAGGCTTCCGAGAAGTAGTCTGGGACTTAAACCTCAATCTCCATTGTTCCATTGTCTTGAAATAAAAGCTATTTCCACTAGGGGGTCAGAAATCTCTGTCCTTCCTTCACTGTCAGATAACAGTTACTAGAGGTCCACAAAGCATGAGCACTTCAATGATTTAAAATTTACTCTGTCCTCTGTGCAATATGCCAGGTCCTACATTTTAACATTTCTACAATAACCCATGTGTTTATTTATCCCCCTTTCAAAGCCATCATTGAATCAATCGCATCTTTTACAATCTGTACAGAAAGATTACAGCTCAGGAAACAAGCCCACTGGGACATAATCTGCTCGATCCAGCAGATCAAAAGATATGCTAAATCAACAGGAAGAGGCCACCTGGTGGGCCGGGCTCCCAGAGCAGAGGGAAGTGAGAAATCAGGCTGTGAGAGGAAGGTGGCTAAAGAGAAAAAGAACAGCACTCAGAGGAGCTATCCTCCTCTGGAAGCCCCGGAAAGGCAGAGCAGGTGTAAGCAGACAGCGTCTATCTGAGACCAGACCAGGAGGGCACTGCTGAGGTCAGGCTCCAGACCAGCCGTTCTGCTGTGAGACCGACAGGGGCTGCTTGCACCAGGCTAGGGAGCTGGGGGCCGTTGAGCTGTAGGTCCCTTCTCCTGCGACCCGTGCTAATTCTGTGCTCGGTCAGAATTCTGAGGCCCCCGGGCCACGTAGCCGAGGCTGCAGTTAGGGAGAGAAGCTGCTCATTTCCCACCTTATTCTCAAGCATCATCAAAGCCTGATGTAAGACCTACTCTACGGCATTGCTGTGTAGATGTTTAACAGTTCTTCTGCCTCCAACCTTGAAGTGGGGTCACTTCTCATATCAGTAAAAGCTAGGGGCCAGCCAGTCATGGTGGCATTGCCTGTAATCCCAGCACTCGGGAGGCTGAGGCAGGAGGATTGCCATGAATATGAGGACAGTCCAGGTTACATAAGCGAATTTAAGGCCAGCCAGTACTAACAGTGAGATCCTGTCTCAAAAAAAAAAAAAAAAAAAAAAAAAAAAAAAAAAAAAAAAAAAAAAAAAAAAAAAAGAAAAGAAAAGAAAAGAAAAGAAAAGAAAAAATCTAGGGGCCACAGCACTGCAACAGTGCTTGAAAATCAGACTCTCACACACCTTAATCTGGACCTCCAGTGCCAGCACCTCCAAAGGGGAGTCTAGAAATCTCCTACTTCTACAATGCCCCAATCGCTCTAACCAGTAGGAAGCTTGGCCACCACAGGTCTCGGAAGATCCATTAGCCTGTTTTGGGTTAAGGCCTCATAGGAGGCAATATATTCAGTGCAACACTATGCATTGAAGATTCAGGGTTTAAAAGGAAAAAGCTAAGAAATAGTAGTACAACAGTTTTTGTTGTTCAACCCTTTCTCATCACTCTTTTTCCCCCAAAACCTACAAGTAAAGACATTTAAATCCTACCCCACTGAAATCCCAAGAAGATCAGATAATGTCAAGCAGTGTAAACTAAACTGGGTGTGGTGATGCCTTCTATAATCCTAGCACCTGGGAAGCTGAGGCAGGAAGATTGCTGTGCGTTTGAGGCCATGAACTGGGATACATAGTGAGACCCTGCCTCGGGAGAAAAAAAAAAGTAGCCTAAACTAAGGCTAATACTCTAAAATGCCACCACAATCCTTAGCCCTGTGACTTAAAGTATCCAAATGTCACTGGATACTTTTTTCAAAAGCCCAGCCTGCTACTTTCTGGGTCAAAGCCTACAGACATTTTTATGTGCAAGATACACTGTTCCTTGCAGTAACAAAATATTTCCTTCCCATCTATTGCTTACTTCCCAGAAACTAATCTGGTTTCACAGACTATAAAATTTATAGGGCTGCTCTGAAATATCATTGTTAGAAGAAACAACAGCAATGAACAATTCATGGGAAGGGGTGAGCATTGTGCTCAGTGAGTGTGATGTTTCAAATGCCTTATCCCGGAAGGACCCGGGCAGAAGGAACAGGATTTTAAACTACACGGGTGCTCTGTAGAGTACTTGCCTGGCATGTGCAAGCCCCTGGGTTTGATCCACGACACAATAAAAAGAAATGACATTACCCCAAATGACTAGGTTTGGGTGTTACATTAGACTGGCATTTTCTTAGCCCTTGGTAAAACCAGAAGTGTATTTGAGTGTGACTGGTGACCTCTTGCTCAACTAGTCATTCAGCTAGACTGACTCCACATAGATCTATAAACCCTGCACGGCAGTTGAGTAATAAGTACATCTGTGATCTGTGGTACTTTTCTTTCCTTGTCTTCTCCTTTTTAAAGTCATTAAGTAGCTGCAAATTGCCCTTGTGATCATGCTGTCATTATACAGCGGAATCACCCAGGGGCCAAATTCTTAGACTCCTGATCTCTAAGAAGAGTAAAATACCTTAGCTGCTAGCCAATCTAGATAAGAAAACAGGCTCAGAAGGGCAGGCAACTTGCCGAAGGTCACACGATAGGTCTGTGTTCAGCTGGGGAGTCCAGGAGCACCCCTGACCCCCAGAAATGGTGGTCCTTTGAGAAGGTGGTGTCCAGTAAAAGCCGCTCCCCTGGGTCCCAAGCTCCCCCCTCCCCACTCATGCTTCAGACTTGCCTCATTCAGAGCGGTCAAAGACATCCTCCTGGTTTGACTGTGTCACCAAGGCCACTTCTTGAATTAAAGTAAAAGAATAACAGAACCGCAGTGGCATGTCCCCCAAGTGCAGCCTTCAGGGGGGCACACTGCCATGGGTGACTGCACAAAGTATCTGACAGTTATGAAACCACACACAGCATCGAGGCCCACAGCTGGACCACAGTCTCCACATTCCCCTGACGTGGGACTGTGTGACTCAGCTCCGGCCAACAGGTAGAGAGCTGGTGGTGGGTGCCATCTTGATGGAGGTGGGCCTGGCTGACTGGGATGGGGGCCCAGACAAGCCTGGTCACATTGAAAAGGCAAAGCCACTGTCCATCTGGATCTCCAGTTGAGCCTGCGGAGGTGAGCCGCCCTACCAATCTGTACACACATCCAGGGCCGGTCCTCAAGCAACACAGACACGTTTACTAGCCAAACCAATGACATCTGGAGGTCTGTACATTATTGTTCCCCTACCTCTCGAGATGAGTACACAAGGAATCTCTGACAGGGAAAGTACGCACAGCTTTAAAGTAAGAGAAACAGCTAGGTATGGGGGCACACCTCTGTAATCCCAGCACTCAGGAGACTAAGCACGAAGATCACGGCAAGTTCCAGGTCAACCTGGCCTACACAGCGAGTTCAAGGCCAGACTGAAAGACGTGGCCTCCCTCCAAAAAACCCAACAAAACAAAACAAACAAAAAACTAAAGTGAGAGAAACAAACAGCACAGGTAATGTAACTACTGGTTTATCACACAAAACAACAGAAGAAATCAACATGATTTGAGGAAGTATAAGACAGTAGGCTAATTCAGTTTCCTTCTGGAATAAAAGAAACCCCTTTTTTGCTTTGTTTGTTTGTTATTTGGTGTTCTGAGACAGCGTCTTTCTTTGTAATCCAGGCTGGCCCTGAACTGGTGACGCTCCTCCTGCCTCCCTTTCTTGCTTAGAATGCCTTTTCCAAAGAATGTTGGAAATGATATCCAGGACCCAGAGTTCTGTCAATTTTTGCCCAAGGACAATGGAAAGAATCCTGAGAGTACAGCAGGAGTGCGGGCTCTGAGGCCCGAGGCGCCTTGGGAGGGGTGGGGTGGGCTGCAGCAGCTCCTAACCCCCCGGGGGGCTGAAGCTCCCACAGGAGCAGACACAGAATGGGAGAGGCACTGGGGAGCTGCTGAGGAAAACTCCCTCCGTACCTCAGGCTGGGGGTGAACACACATTCTTCACTTTTCTGGTGACAGGGGAAGCAGCCAGCACGCTTTTTACTTGATCCCAAGTGGTGCTTTCCTTCCTGAGGTGTGGAGTTATTTTTACCTTCATCCTGAACTCACCATGCCGTGCTCAGCATGGTGCTAAGGGCTGAGACCAGTGCCTGGCCCCTGAGGACCCACCACCTCCACAACCCCTACTATTTGCTTGTAGCAACAAGCATCAAGCATTAGACCCACTTCTTGACAACAGAGGGGTCCAGCAGACTTACTCAAGTGAGCGCACTCTGAGGAGTGACCAGCTGGGCTTGTATTCTGGCCATCATTTATTGACCACCTACTATCTACTTGTTACCACGCCCTTTCTACCCCTGTCATTCAATGTTCACCACAGGGCTTTGATGCAGACTGTGACTGTACCCATTCTCCAGAGGAGGAAACTGGTTCCAGGCCAGGCCTGCAAGAAGCCAGAGGGTCTGCGAAGGCATCAGGAGCAGGCTGACTGGGTACCATGTACTGGCTTACTGATGGCGCTGAGCGTGCTGGCCTGAGTCTGTGGTCTTGGACCACTGGGAGACTAAGGTGGGAACATCACTGGAACCCAGGAGTTTTAGAGCAGCCTAGGGAACATGATAACACAGCCTCTCCAAAGGAGGAGAAGGAGGGCAAGGAGGATGAAGAGGAAGAAAAAGAGAAGAAGGAAGAAAGAGAAAAGAAGATTACAACTCCGTGTCCACCAAAGAAAGATGCCAAGGTTGAGGAGCACAGTTGTAATCCCAGCTATAGGGGAGGCTGAGGCAGGAGGATCCCAAGTTTGAGTCCAGTACGGGCTCGATAAATGTGGTCATTATGTATATCAAAAATATACCAATAAAATTAATTTTTTTAAAAAAGAGCAATAAAAAAAATATTTTTTTGGTGTTGGGGATTGAAGCCAGGGCTTTGCCAATGCTAGGCAAGATTTGAACAGTGGACTATATTTCCAGTCCCAGAAATGGTAAGTTTAAGTCAACACTGACTATATAAAACAATCATGATGTTTCATGCAGCTTTGATATAAACAAAGATCTAATAAATTTAAAATATACCTATAAAGATAAGACCTCAGAAGAATGGCACATAAGTCACAAAATAGGTAAATGGACTTAAAAAACAGTCCAGGATCTTTGAATTGTGTGTCAAGAGGGTAAAAGTAACAATAATACTGGACCTTAATGATGAATGCAATTTATGGGGTAAATGCTAAAAGGAGGCAGGGTCTTGTCATGTAGCCTAGGCTGGCATCGAACTTGTGGTAATCTTTCTGTCTCAGCTTCCCAAGTACCAGGTTTACAGGTGTGTACTACCATGGCCTGCTTTTTTTGTTTTGTTTTGTTTTGCAGTACCAAGGATCGAACTCACAACCTTGCACCTGCCAGGCAGGTGCTTAAGCTGCTGAGCCAAACTCCTGGCCCTCCATGGTCTGCTTAAGAAGGTTTTTAAAAAAGGCTTCCAGCTGGTATGATGGCATGTCTGCAATCTCAGCACTAGTGAGGCTAAGGTAGAAGTCTCATGAATTGAAATAAGGCCAGCTTAATTTATAGAGCAAATTCAAGGCAAATCTATACTACATAGCAAGAGTTTGTTTCAAAAAACAAAAACCAAAACAAAACAAAACAACCAAACAAAAAAGAATTCCAAATCAGAATTCCAAGTCGGGCGTGGTGGTGCATGCCTTTAATCTCAGCACTCAGGAGGCTGAGGTAGGAGGAGCGTTGAGTTCAAGACCAGGCCGGCTTGGGCTACAATGTGAGCACAAAGCCGGCCTGAGCTACATAGTGCAACCCTGCCTCAAAAAACCAGGGCTGGGAGTTTGGCTCAGCGACTTAAGTGCCTGCCTGGCAGGCATGAGGTTGTGAGTATGATTCCCAGTGCCACAAAAAAAAAAAAAAAAAAAAAAAAAAAAAAAAAAAAAAAAAAAAAAAAAAGAATTCTAACTAATAAAAGGAAAAATGGGATGATAAAATATAGATCCTCATATATAAAAATCAAACACTGGTACATGAATAGCCAAAGTAACAGAAAGAAAAGTCCAGAAATATATCCACGTGCACAGAAGAATTTAGTAGATAATGAAATGGTAGTGCACGCTAGTAGAACAATAGGAACGGAACATGGTGTTGAGAATCTACAAAAAACACTGGATCTATGCCTTACATCTCACAGCAGGCTAAGGCCGGCATAGATGAAATATTCAAAGTACAAAATTAGATGAAAGTGCTACAAGAAAACACGAGAGAATTCTTTTTAACCTTGAAATGAGACTTTTCTGTCCTGACCTGTAATCCAAAAGCCACAATAGAACACTGGCTAATTGAACTACATATGAATTGTTTTAAAAATCACAAGTAAAATCAAAAGACTAATGACAGAGGGAAACAACCATAGTTCATACTACAAAGAGCTGATTTCTGAAATATACAAAAAGCTTGTACAAGTCAATGAGAACATGATCAACCAACTCACAGAAATGTGGGCATACAGTGGACAAAGAAAAGTACAAATAAGCTTTACCTTTATGACAATATGAAAACCGAAACTACCGTGAAAACTTGAGTTTCCACCTGTTAGAGATTGGCAAATATCCTGAAGTTTGATAAGAGACTATGCTCCAAAGGCTATGGTCAAATGGAGATCTCAGATATTTCTGATAGGAGTGGGTATTGGTAAAACTGCTATGGAGGAGAGTTTGGTAGTAGCTACTATAATGATCTCTCTCTCTCTCTCTCTCTCTCTCTCTCTCTCTGTTTCTCTGTCTCTCTCCCCTTGGTACCAGAGGTCAAACCCAGGGACACTCTACTATTTAACTACATCCCCAGCTCTTTTTATTTTGTATTTTGTGATAGGTTCTCACTAAGCTGTCCAGGTGGGACTTGAACTTGTGATCCTTCTGTCTCAGGCTCCTTTAGTGCTGGGACATGTATGACCTTTAATCTAGAAATTCTCCTGTGGGGCACTCATCTCATAGATAAGTTCTATGTTTGTGAAATGACATATGCATATGCTAATTCATTATAGTATTGTTGATAACAGCAAAAGATTAGACACAAATCAAACGTCTTATCAACAGGGACAAACTGAATAAATGATGACACATTCATGCAACAAAAACTATGCTGCCAATTAAAAAAGGAAAAAAAAGGTAACGTGAAAGCTTTCAATGTGCTATTATTGGGAGATCTCAAGATATATTATTAAATGAAAAATGAGTTGCAAGACAATTTTGGAATTTTACAGCTGGTTGTAGCTCAGTAGTAGACCATTTAACCAGCATATTTGAGCCTCTGGGTTTGACCTCCAGCATGGCAAAAGCAAAAAAGATTTCTGATTTGTTTGGATCCTGAGATACTTTAATATACAGAATGAGATGTCTTGGGACTGTAACTCAAGCCTAAACACAAAATTCATTTATTTTATATGCATTTGTTTCATATATACCTTATATACAAAGGCTAAAGGTAACTACACACAACATTTTTAACAATTCTGTACATGAGTTTCAATGTGAGCAGTTTTCTTCTTTTTTTTTATTTTTGCAGCACCAGGGATCGAACTCACAGCCTCGTGCCTGCCAGACAGGTGCTTAAGCTGCTGAGCCAAACTCCTGGCCCTGATTTTTTGAGGCAGGGTCGCATTATGTAGCTCAGTCCGGCCTTGCACTCGCGTTGTAGCCCAAGCCGGCCTCGAACTCAGTTTTCTTATAATGTCATGTCAGTCCTGAAAAATTTTGGGATTTTGGAATATTTTGCATGTCAGATTTTTTAGATTAGGAAAGCTCAACCTAAAGCTCAACCTGTATATTCAAAATCACCACAGTGTTTTCTGTCTCTATGAGAACTGAATAGAATAAAAGTTAAAGTTAATTGGGTAAGCATATAAGACATATTTTTGTTTTGTTTTGTATTTTGGGTTTTGCGGGGGTTGTTTTTGTTTGTTTTGGTCTTTTGGAGAAGGGTTTCACTGTGCAGTCAAGACTGGACTTGAACACTTTGTAGCCCAGGCTGGCCTCAAACTCACAGCAATTCTCTTGCTTCAGCCTCCTAAGTGCTGGGAGTATAGGCATGCACCACCACACCTGGTTACATGTTATTTATTTATTTATTTATTTATTTATTTATTTATTTATTTATTTTTGTGGCACCGGGATCAAACTCACAACCTCGCACCTGGCAGACAAGTGCTTAAGCCACTGAGCCAAACTCCCAGCCCTGGTATTTTGAGGCAGGGTCGCACTATGTAGCTCAGGCCGGCCTTGTGCTCACACTGTAGCCCAAGCCGGGCCTAAACTCACAAAGCTCCGCCTACCTCAGCCTCCCGAGTGGTAGGATTAAAGGCGTGCGCCACCACGCCTGGCTTACATGTAATTTTTTTTAAAAGACATACAATTCCAAAAGTAGTTGCCTACCTCTGGGTAGTGAGATTATAGAACATTTTTATTTTCTCCTTCATGTTGTGTTTTTTATGATGGTCTATGTTACTTTTATGTTTAAATTAAAATTTTTTCTAATACTTTGGAGGCTGAAGGAGGATTGCTGCAAGTTTGAGGTCAGCCTGGGCTACAAAGTGAGTTCAAGTCCAGCCTGGACTGCATATCGAAACCTTGTCTCAAAAAGACAAAAAATTTGTTCTAATAAAGTTATCAGGGGCTAAATAATTGTCTTCAGGGGTTTAGAAAAGGAAGAAAGATTGACTGTGAAGGTAACTGAAAGTTGGAACCACTGTGCATGCATGTAATTCCATCTACTGGGGAAGCCAAGGCAGCATGGTCTCAAGTTGCATCTAGCCTGGGAAATTTAGCCAGACCTTGTCTCAAAATTTAAAAAAAGAGCTGGTGATAAAGCTCAGCACTCCCTGGGTTCAATCCCCAGTATCTCTCTCTCTCTCTCTCTCTCTCTCTCTCACACACACACACACACACACACACACACAAAATTGCTAAGAAAAACTGGACTTTCCATTTCTACAAAACCTTATTAAAATAGCATTAGGCATCTTTGGTTTAAATTTTTAATTTGTTAAAGGGTAAATGGTAGATCAGATGACCTTCTGACACAAAGTGGTCACAGCAACTGAAGAACAGAGTTTAGAGTACTTTTCTTCTGAATAATAAATGTGGTGATTACTCAAGGTGGAAGAATCCAGATTGTGAAATGGTCTTCAGTTCTGTAGCCTCATCACGGCTCTGGGATACTAGAGATTAAAAATATTCCCCCAAGCATGTAAGAAACACCTCCTAAATTTTTTATATTATTTCAGAAATAGCTTGGCCATGGTGAGCCCCAGGAGAGGAAATGCGCTTTCTAGTAAGAAGCTCAAGTTTAATTATGGTTTTTCTAAGAAATGAGACTTTTATGTGGTTGCCTCCAGTGAACCCCAGGGGACACCCTAATGAGACAAATTGAGAAGCTAAGGGAGAAAAGAATTCCCACCTTCTAAAAAACACTCAGTGGAATGACTATGTCCAGAGTAAGACAAACTGCGTGCTGTAGGTGTGTTTCAGAATTTCACAAGTAACCACGAGACCCCAGACAACAACAGGGAAGAAGAAAGGGCAAGGCAATTACCAAAATAGTAAAGGGGACCAGCTTAGAAGGAAATAATTAAACGTTAGTTTTAATGGCATACGAAGATCATCAATTGGTCATTTCCCTAGAACACGCAGGCGCTGCAGACCCAAGGGAGGGATTTCAGCTGGAGCCCTTTGGGGCGCAGAGAAATCACTTCTGGTGACAGGTGCCAGGGGCGTGTTGTGGGGAGAGATGTGGGAGGGGTCAGGGATGCTACTAAACATCCTGCAAACCCCAGGACAGCCCCACACAGCCATCTAAAATACCAACTGTCAGAGAAACCCTCACCTCAAGGGACACCAGCCCCACAGAAAAGCTCAACAAACACAATTCACAGCTGGAAAGTTTTGCCACCACTACCAACAAGGAAATACCACCGGAAAGCTGTCTATAAAAAGGGTCACCAAGTTACCCCGTCTGTAATGGCTTCGTCCTCAATGCCCTTCAAAGCGCTCTGATCAGAGAGGCTCTGTGCCAGGGTGACCAGGTCATCTGTCCAGGTTTCAGCACCAGAAGGCCAAAGGAAACCACCGTTAGCCAAGAGCACTTGGACACTGGACATCTGGAGTTTTTCTCAGCAGAGAAGAGCTCTGGTTCCTTCTGAGCTCGTGCTCACCCAGGACCAAGCCCTAGGCGCTGGCTTCAGGAGGAAAAGTCCGGCTTGGCTCTCAGTGCCCCAGCTAGAGAGAAGACAGCAGGGTGGTGTCCCACAGCCGTGCCAGTGGGGAGGGAGTTGTCCCCACCCAGAGTAGCAGGCGAGGCTCCGTCGGGATAAGAGCCTTGGCCGCAGAGCTGGCTCAGACGCTTCAGCACAGTAGGGCCCTTTGCTGAGCTCCGCCTGGGTGGGACCCTGGGCGCAGGGTGCATTCCTGCTGAGCGGGCGGGCCACGCTTTCCTGATGGGTCCAGATTATAGTCTCAGCCTGCTTTTTTCTTTCCTCTCGCTCTCTGTTTGTGCTACTAGGGGTTTGAACTCGGGGCTTCGCACTGAGCTGCATTCCCAGCCCATTTTTATTTTTATTTTTGAGGTAGGTTCTTGCTAAATTGCCAAGTTGCCCAGCTAACCTTGAACTTGTTACCCTCCTGCCTCAGCCTCCCAGAGGGCTTAGATGACAGGCCCCAGGCCTGCTCAGCCTATTTCTAAAGGTGAATCATCCTAACCACTATCTCTTCTCCAATCAGCTAACAAAATATGTTTGAGAGCATTTCACAAACTGCAAAATACCAAACAAACATTATCATATTAATAGTACAATGAGAAATCATTTGGCTTTAAAGTTAGTAATCAAAGCCGGGCGTAGTGGTGCATGCCTTTAATCCCAGCACTCGGGAGGCTGAGGTAGGAGGAGCGTTGTGAGTTCGAGGCCGGCTTGGGCTACAAGGCGAGTGCAAGGCTGGCCTGAGCTACACAGTGTGACCCTGCCTCAAAAAACCAGGGCCGGGAGTTTGGCTCAGTGACTTAAGCGCCTGTGTGGCAGGTGCGAGGTTGTGAGTTCAATCCCCGGTGCGGCAAAAAAAATAAAATAAAATAAAAGTTAGTAATTAATTTTCTTTTTTAACCTCTGTGATTGTTATGTGATAGGCACTGTTACAAATACTCTGCAAGTTTTATCTCATACAACACTGACAGAAATCCTATGAAGTATCATCCTGAGAAACTGAGGCAGGTTGCCAATAAATAGGGTCACAGAGCTGGTGGAGCTGGGAGATTCGATTCAGAGTCTGGCTCCAAAGTCCGCCCTGGATGCTACCTGTGACTCAGGCCAAGTGAAAAATGAAGGTTGCTCAATTAAAGGGCCCCTGGAGGTCATGAATCATTAACTTTCTGCCCACCCCATGCCCGTGGTGGCCCGAGGGTCACGTGGTTCGAAGGTGCCCTGCTTGAGTCACCCTGACACATGACTGTGCCGAGTTTCTTAAGGGTTTGCTTCCTGAAACTGCTTCCCTGAAGCGCTGGGCCAAGGACAGGCCGGGCACCGGCTTCGCTTCTGGGAAGGAGGCTGAGCCCGGCTCACCTATCCCTGCGCCCACACCCCAGCCTCAGAGTGCGCGGCAGTCCCGAAGCAGCCGCTGGGTCACCGGCAAGCAGGAGGGCCTGCTCCCCAGCTCGGCTGGGCGACTGTGCACGAACTCAGAGCCTCCCTCTGCAGTCTGCGCCTCTTTTGTGTCGCCGTGGGCCCCTCCCTGACCCTCCCGGGAGTGCCGTACCCTAAGAAAAAAGTCTTGGGATAACTTATGGTTAAAGAAACAGGAATGCAGCCAAACAAGAAACCCAAAGCCCCCAGTCTCTGCCGGCCTTATCACAGTTTCAAACTCCCAGTTTTGTTTTGTTTCATTTTTCCTCCTTCAGCATAAATCTCATGATTAGATAGATGTGGCACCGCTGTGACTCCCTGGTAAGTAAAGAAACCCACATAGATAGAGGATCCCGCCACCTGCCCTGGGCACTTCATGGGGGAAGCTTTCCTGGCTTCCATTTTCTACTTTTGTTCTTTGATTTCCTTTCTATGCCGAGTTGTGTCACAATCCACTTAAGTCCTAGTGTTCTTCCATCTGAAAACTTACTTGGGGGCCTTCTCTATCCATCACGCCCTCCTTCTGTTCTCAACACCTGGAGGTACTCTGTCACAACAAGAGGACAAGTGGCGTGAGTCCTCCACGCCTCAGTCCTCCACGGTGCTCCGTGCTGTGACCAGGACTTGCTGGAACCCAGCACATACAACGTAACAGGGAGCTTGGCTCAGGGCCCAGCACCACAGGTGCTTAACGCATAATGCTAACGAGACAAAAATCCAAATTAGACAGAATCTACTGGGTCAGCTTCCCTATGGAGAGAAATTCTGTGTCTAACTTATGATAGTAATTTATTTAAGAATGACAAAGAATAAAATCTGGTAGGCTGGGGATGTAGCTGAATGCTTGCCCAGCATGCATGAGGCCGTGGCTTCCACCTCCACACACACACACACACAAAAAAAAAACCACAACAAGTAAGATCCAAGTTATAGGAGAACCAGGTTAACTTACTTTAGGAGGGGACTTGAAGGAAATTCACCCGTTCAGACAAAGGTCATTCCACCAGGGCATCGACTGCCCCAGGCCCGGTGCTGACCCCATACTCCCAGAGCTCCAGGAAATGTTGGCTGCATCCTGCCTTTGCTGCCCTCTTCCCAGGGATCCTGGAGTTGCTCTATTGGGAAAGTGGCCTTAAGGGTAATTACTGATCAAGAGAAATTCATATCATTTTTTCCCAAACTGATCATTGCTATATGAAAAATTTTACATGGCCAAGGATTTAGCTCAGCGGCCTAAGCGCCTGCTTGGCAGGTGTGAGGTTGTAAGTTCGATCCCTGGTACCAAAAAAGAGAAAAAAAAAAAAAGACTTTACATAAAAGTCCATCTTTTTTGAACCCAGAAATGCTTTTAGATTATTCCCAAAGCCTAATTCCATCTGCACTCCAACATGTCATATATCACAATAGGAAATCTTTCTCCAATTGAATTTAGTGTAGTTAGCAAAGTCAAATAATTCCAACTTATGGATATTTCCTAAATTTGTTTCCTTATACTTCTTAAAAATAAGCTCAGAGTTAGGCATGGTGGTACATACCTATAATTCCAGTTCTCTGGGAGGCTGAGGCAGGAGGATCACAAGTTAGAGCCCATCCTGGGCAATTTAGCAACTTAACAAAAACCTGTCTCCAAATAAAAGAAATTTTAGAAAGGACTGAGGATGTAGCTCAGTGCAAGAGCCCAGGGTTCAAACAAGTGATTTACCATTGTCCTGGAATCTTTTCCTCTTCATTTTCTCCTACAAGTTTCTGTTCCCTTCTCTTTATTGTGAAAGATAATCAAATTGAATAGCAAATGATCTAGTTTGCTCATTGGGATGAAAATATCCACACTCTTATCTTCTTCCTAGTTTCAAAGGATCCAAAACTTCTCAGGACGTTACAAAGACAACCTTGTGGACAGCAAAGTGAGACTCAGAGTACAGCAGGAGTAGATAATTAGAGAAGAGGAAGAGGAAGGAGGCCCAGCGACCATGAGCACAGTGCCTGCAGGTCTACAAGCTGGAGGGAGGAAGGACTTGGGCATTCTGGTCGGCCGACCGTGAGCTGTGTCCCTGGGCGTCCTCCAGCAAAGGAACAGTCCCCGCTGTCCCTTGCTGCACCTCCCACAGTGGGGCAAAGCCAGAAGGTGGTTTGCGAGCATCTCCGCCTGCATTCCTGGCTGACCAGCTCCCCAGCTCCAGCCTCCACCACCTCAGGATCTGAGTGAGGGTCCCCGCCATCCCATCTGGTGGGCCCCACACCTGCGCCAGGAGCTGGCCCCTGCCTGCCGACTCCTGGGAGTTTGACTTCTGAGCCCATCCCCGTCTTGTTGATGACTTCGGGGGCTCTCTGAGTCCATCTCGATTTTACAATTAGGATAATAATCACAACAACAAAAGGCTGTGGGGTGCCAAGACACTCAAAAGGGGTAACTATTGTTTTCGTCATGGTTTGGGACTCATGAGATCACAATAAAGGTAAAGATTAAGCAGAACTATAACTTTCTAACATCCAATTGCTACTATTATTTTGCTCCTAAAATATGTTAATTGACAACAATTTAGTAATTGTCATTTCCAGGGTAGAGTAAGCTCTAAGATGAAGAAGCACCTGGGAAAATTCACTGTCCACTTGATCCAGGAATATAAAGCAGTTCTACCATCATGGCCATTAGTGATGCACTATAGCACACACAGAAAACAACCACTTGTTCTTGCACACTGTGCACTGGGTCGCCTGGGGAGTGCTGCTGTTTCAGAGCATGTTACTTAGCAGGGCCTCACACACCATTCATCAGGCTCAGCGCTCACATGCACAGAGAATCAATCTCCTACCACACCATCCTCGGGGCTAGAGCAAACACAAAGGCACAGTCACTGTTCTCAAATGCCTTCCATTTAAGCACAGACAAACTCAACTGGGAGTGGCAGAGTGCCTTGTAATTCCAGCTACTATGGAGGCTGAGGCAGGAGGCTCCCAAGTCTGAGGCCAGTCTGGGAAATTCACCAAGATTCTGTCTCAATAAAAAGGCATGGGGCTCTAGCTTGGTGACTACACACTTTCCTAGCATATGTGAGCCCCTGGGTTCAATCCCCAGTAATACCAAAAACAAAACAAAACAAAAACAAAAATTAAAAACAAAACAACAGCAACAACAACAACAAAAAAAACACTGCCCTGAAGGAGAACTCAGAGAGCCTTCAGTGCTTGGATGCGTGACAGGGAGCAGCAGCTGGAGCACATGGCCCCAAGAAGGAGAAGCCAAAGGAAGCAGCAGTGGCTGCACAGCTGCGCCGCTCGCCCTCCTGTCTGGCTTCAGGAGCACCTGGGCTTCCTCCTCAATAGTTGAAACAGAGCCTCAAGCTCACAGTATCCTCATTACTTCCCCCAAGCCCAACAGCTCCTCCCTAACCCCATTCCCATTGCCACTGCACTCTTCCCACTTGGGATTCCCAGTGCACCACACCACACTTAGTATCATGTTCTGTTTCCTGCTGACCAACCCCTGCAGTCTGAGGTGTGTGGGGAGGGATGCCCTGGACACGTCCTTCCAGCTCCCAGTTGTTTCCGGTGTCAATCCTGCCCCCTCCACCTGTTTCTGTTCTCCTCCCTTCTGTTCTACTGGCAATAGCTACTCTCTCATCAGAACAACTGGATGCCGCTTCCTCTCTTGAGTCTGCTGGAACCCACTCTCTCCCCCAACCCTGCCTGCACATCTCGTACTCTCTCCCAACTTCTATCAGGCCACCTGTGATATTCTACTGAGAATTTCATTTATAAAAAGACTGAGGAAGCTTCTTGAAGGCAGGAACTGTGCTATTCATCTTTGTATTCCTTGCACCTGTCAGAGTCTGGGTCACAGCACATGCTCAATACACACACATTAAAATTTAGTAGGATTAGACCTTGCCAAGTACCGAAAAGACAAAGAGAGAATGGGAGCAAAGAATGAGTCTGGAGAACAGGTGAAAAAAAGCAAGGTCAAGTCAGAAAGTCAGGATTAGCAGCAGGCAGGTTGGACATGGTGGTGTATGCCTGCAATCCCAGCACTGAAGAGGCTGAGGCAGGAGGATCACTGTGAGTTCCAGCCCAGCCTGTGCTACATAGTGAGCTCAAGGCCAGCCTGGACTATATAGTGAGGCCCAGTCTCAAAACAACAACAAAAAAAGGATTAGCAGTAGATAGAGCCAGCTCAGGTAATTTTGACACTAAACATGACTTGTGGATGAATGGGAGTTCTGACAGAGCCCTTCCAGAGACAAGGCAGGACGGCAGGCAGAGCCTTTGAGGACAGTGCTGGACCCTTTATAAGGCCAGTAATAATAATACTGTCAATAAAAACTATGTAAGAGCCGTAATTATCAGCAACTGAGTGCTTCTTATGACAGCATTCAGCCTTCTACATGGGTTATCATCTTTTAATGCTCATGCCAATGCTCTAAGGTAGGGACCATTGCTTTTCCGTTTCACAGACAAGGGAATCATAGCTTACCAAAGTCAGTCCAAGGTCATACAGCTAGGAAACACAAAGCCCAGCATTTAGGCCCAGGTGCCCTGCCTGACTCCAAAACCTGTTTTTACCTACAATGACCATGATGTTGACAAACTATTGTTTAAATACACCATAGTTATTCATATTTAACCCAGCACAGGAATGACTATCTTCATCAGTGGATTTGTTTAAAATTTCAAAATTTAGATGATGTGATTCTCCTGATAAGTTGAGGTATGTGATGCAATTCTGCTTTCCAAATGAATCAAAGACCACCTAGGTTTGAGAAGCTTAAAAAAATTAGAATTATTGAGGATAGTTGATGATTCACTACAAGGTAGAATTTGTCTAAAACGTAAATCTATTATCAACTCTGTTTGGTTCACGCTTCCGTTTGATCTCATCTTGATTGTCCATGGTGAATGACAACAAATCTTCTGCTCCAATCCAGTGGGCCAGTGCTGCCCACTAGAGATACTATAGAGGCGTGTGATTTTCAATCTTCTAGTAGCGTCATTTAAAACACATACAATTCAGAGGTCAATTTTAATAATGCTATCTAACCCAACATATCTAAAACATCATTTTAATACTTATGCAATATGAAAAATTGTTAAATTATTATTTATTTTGTTTCCAGGTATTGGTATTGCATCCAGGGCCTTCACACTGAGCTGCATTCCCACCCCTTTTAAATTTTTTTTTATTTTGAGATGGGGTCTTCATAAATTGCTAAGTTGCATGGGCTGGGTTCAAACTTGGAATCCTCCTGCTTCAGCCTCTTAGATTGCTAAGATTACAGGAATGTCCCACCATGCTAGGCTAAATTATTAATGAGCTATTTAACATTTTTCTTTTCTTACTAAGTGTTCAAAATTTGATGTGCAATTTACACTAATAGCACATCCCAATTTGGATGTTACTTATATCTGTATTGCATGAAATTTATAGCAGAAAAAAAGTAGAAAACACAAACATGTTTCTCTAAATGTACTGACAAGTGTCCCATTAAAGGTGTATCTAGCAAAAAAATACTTTATACTGCCTCAGTTTTTAAGTGTAAATTAATTATACTTTGAAATCAATGCAGTCACATTAGTCATGTTCCTGTAGTCACAA
Source organism: Dasyprocta punctata (assembly GCA_004363535.1). Lineage (NCBI taxonomy): Eukaryota > Metazoa > Chordata > Mammalia > Rodentia > Dasyproctidae > Dasyprocta > Dasyprocta punctata. The sequence continues at coordinate 70,307 of RJWM01007307.1, forward strand.
ATACATTGTGCTATTCTATTGAACAGATTACTTTTTTCCCCAAAACTACAAACACAAGGATTAGAAAGCTCAATAGAGGGCTCGCTAAAAAAACCAAGTGACTGTTTCCACATGGAGAGGGAATTGACTGCATTCACTGCTTCCATTAATGTTGCTCAACCTGGCCCTGCATGGTGGCACATCCCTGTAATCCCGGCACTCAGGAGGCTGAAGCAGGGGGATAATGTGAGTTTGAGGCCAGCCTGGGCTACATAGTGAGTTCAAGCTCAGCCTGAACTGCAGAGTGAGACCCTGTTTCAAAAACACAAAAAACAAACAAGGTTGCTCAGCCTATGGCTGAAAATTAAGACATGGAAAATAACTTTTCTAACAGGTTTGATGGGGGGGGCATTAAATGAATACTTGGTTCATGTGACCAAACTACTGGAAGATTTTATCCTAACAAATTCCTGTTTACAAAATCAAGAAAGTTAAGAGGATTAGGCGTTTCCATGTTAATTAAACTAGGAAAATAGAGTTTCTGCTGTTTATTTTAAAACTTAGTTCTGCACAGGGCGAAAAACTTGGTATGAACTGGAATTTGTGTGCCACGTGAAAGAGAAAAGGAGAAAAAAAAGATCACGTCCTCCAAGCTTAAGTCTTGTGGATCCTTTCCACTGCGGGGCACCAGGAGAGGGCCGCAGTCATCATGAACTCTGACTTTTATTGCAGAAGAACGCAACTAAATTACCCCATATATTTCTAATTGTTTCATTAGGCGCTAATAAACTGACTTTTAAAAGTCTTGTGTAAAGAGAGAGAGCAGGTCGATTACAACTGCCTATTATTACCTACGCAGACAGCCCCAGCGGCGGCGGCGCTCAGCGCCAACCCCGACAGCATCCACGCTGCCAACAAATCAGCGCTAACTCAGGCGGCTCGCTGAGCCACAAGGGTCTGGCTCACGCGCAAGTCACGAACCAGGCTCCTATCTGCACCGAGACCATGATGGACCGTCCCTCAGGCACGGGGCTGAGCGCCGGGTCTTCGGGACAGACACGCGGCAGGGTTATTCTTTGCTGATGCCCAGTACCACACGGAATGCCTAGCAAAGAGCCGGCACTCTAGAAATAGTTGTTGAATGAATAAATGAATGAGTACGTACCACAGAACAAGCCCAAGTAAGCGTTCTTTTTCTCCACATTGATCCACAAGCCCTGGCTTTGGTCTCTGCACCCTGCGCCCAGCACCTTTCTTAAAGGACACTTACAAGGCCAAGGCCACCCCGTTCAGCAGCAGTCACTGGCTGCACAGCCGGGTGCCAACGTGGTGAACGCCCCTCCCTTCCTCCGCAAGGTGCGTTGGCTGCGGGCAGCTGCTTTATGTGAGAGGCTCCCCTGAGCTGCAGCTGTGCTATGTCCCTTCCCAAATGACATAACTAAACACACGAAAAAGAAGAGGCCCCTCGAGCCCGGACGAGTACCTGGAAGGTGAGACTGACTGCCAGGAACAGAACGTCGTGTGTCGTGACATGGAGGTCTCCCCTGGGAGTGTTGAAGGGGTGCTGCTGGATACTGAGTTGCAGCCTCCTCTGCGTGAAGGGCGGGCGGGGGCCGAGAGCAGGGAACTGCAAGCCCAGACGGGAAAGCCTCGCTGCTCCTTGTGAACCGTCTCTAGCTGCGCGTCACTTGCGATGCTCACCCCATCCCCTCCAGTAGCCTTCCGCAGCACCGGGAACAGGCAGGTGGGGACTCACGCGGCCAGCTGGGAGAGCTGCCCAAGCAGAAGCTGGCCCTTGGCAACTACAGTCACAACCAGGCAGACAGGCAGTCCACGGACGACCCTCTCTCCACTGCCTACCTTTTTTTTTTTTTTTTTTAATCGGGGATCGAACTCACTGCCTCGTGCCTGCCAGGTTTAGGCCACTGAGCTAAATCCCCGGCCCTCCACTGCCTGCTTTGAAAAGTGATCGAATGAGTGTTGCTTCTAGGTTTCCTTAAAGTAGATAGTGTGTGTACGTGCACACAGAGAGAGAGAGAGCAGGTAAATACACGATGAGGGGAACAGAGAAACGAAATTCAGAACATCAAATTCAGAACGGTTATGTGGCCCGCAGGGAAAAAATACTTTAGATAACACCATGACCTTGTGCATACATCACATGACTTTCTTGGGTCTTAGTGTCTTCACCTATGAACAAGGGATTTGTTTTGTGTGTTTTTGTGATCCTGTGGACAAGCACAGGACTTTGTGCATGCAAAGCACACACTCCACCCTGAAGCTACATTCCCCACCTGGAAAGAGGGATTGGGATAGAACATTACCAAAGGGCAACTCTGTCTCTGCTCTCAGCTGCCCACCTAAACACTCGAATATGCGATCATGAAGGAGGAGCCTACTTGCGGAGGGCTTTGGGCCTGGGGATAAGAAGAATTGAAGCATCAGAGATAATCAGGGGACAGAGGGAGGAACAGTTAGAACGGGGAAATACCTGGTATTTTTAGAAATCCTCCCTGCTGAGCCTGGGTAGTGGGGTCTAAGGAGCAGGTCCTGAGACCCTGGAACACGCAGAGCTGCAAGGAGGAAACTGGGGTGCAGTTGGGGTATTAACCCTAAAGGCAGAGCAGAAGGCCCTGACAGATCCCCAGCCTGTCCTCTGGCTCCAAGCTCCCTGTGCGCTCGGCTCCAGGCATTAGACACTGGAGAGGAAGAAAGGGAACACAGGGGGAGACGGAGAGCAAGAGAACACTGTAAAAGTGAAGGCAGAGGAAGTGGAACTGCCCTTTCCCTCCACCTGTATGAATATGTTTCCCCTCCAGGCTTGTTTCAGCATTTACTTCAACTCGAGTTCAACAAATAACAACATATTGAAGGGGTGAGGTTGAGCATTCTCCAGCCCTGTCCCTGAGACTGTAAGGCCATCCAGCACTTTGTCTGATCCTTCTGAACCCTGGTGGTCCCAACTGGAGAGCGGGCATGACCCCTCTCAAAGGCTGGAAGGAAATGAGACGCCTCAGGTGGGAAGATGTCCCCTAATTAGGGTTGCTAATTAAATCAGACAAGTAAATTAGCACCACCAGCAGCTTTGCAGTCTGCACTGTTGTGTCTGCCGGAAACTTGCCAGACTCTCCTCACTCGCCCAGGCCATGGGGTTGGCTGTGCGGTTGGAAAGGGGCCCTCGTGCCAGCTTCCCTGGCTCCCACCTCTTTGCAGAGTGTGCAAAGTTCTCCTGCACCTGCATGTGAGCATTTGCACAGGACCTGTGCAGCACACAGCAAGCACAGAGCCACAGCAGGGGAGGGTTGCCAGGTAACGCACAGGACACCTGCTCAATCTGAGCCTCAGAGAAGCAACTGAGTTTTCATCGACTAAATAAGGCAATCTTCCGCTAGCAGGAACTGAACACCTGGAGAACACACATGACAATGCACAGAAGTCCACCTAGCTGGCTCATTCAGGGGGAACCCTGCCTCCTGGGAAGACCAGCCAGAGAAGCCACACCGGGGTGAGGAGGAGACTGACATTTCCTGAAAAACATGAAAGCAGAGACCACAGTGATGGCCCCCAGCTGGCAGGGGAGCCCAAAGCTTCCAGGGTGTTCTCTTACAGAGCTGGACTTTGGTAAAGGATTGACACAGTTCCCTTCACTCTCTGGATGCCTGTCAGAGCCTGAGACCCCGGGATGGACACTCCAAAGACAGATCTGTATGCGCTGGATGGTCTAAGGGAGGCCTCTGTGTCAGGAATGAGTGGGCAGGGCAGGAGGCAGGGTAAAGACAGCAGGCAGAAGGAAGAGTACAGTGGGAGACCCTGCCATTTTTCAGTGGCAGTTGTATTGGAATTTTGGTTGGCACATTTACTGATAGTTGTGAGTTTCAATAGTTTCGGGGGTGTCATCAAAAATCCTGGTACACCAGCACTCTGGGAGGCTGAGGCAGGAGGATCAAAAGTTAAAATCCAGCCTGGGCAACTTAGCAAGACCTTGTTCCAAAATGAAAGATAAAGGGCTGGGGATATAGCTCAGTGCAAAATCTCTGAGTTAATCATCAGTACTGAGGAGAAAAAAATTCTGGTACATACAGATGGTCCCCAATTTTAAAAAAGTTTGACTTCAATTTTTTTGACTTTATTATGGTAGGAAAGTACACCAATATGACCACTCTGCTTTTCACTTTCAGTGCAGTCTTCAATAAAGTATGTCCAGCCTGGTGTCACACGCCTGTGACCCCAGAGATCTGGGAGCCTGAGGCAAGTTCAAGTCTAGTCTGGGCAACTTAGTGACTTAGCAGGAACTTGCCTCAAAAGGGCTGAGGAGACAGCTGAGCATGAAGGCTGTGTTGTGTATTCAATCCCCAGCACTGCAATCAATCAATCAATCAGGCTTCATGTTAGATGATTTTCCTCAATTCAAATCTACTGCGGAGGTGTGATTAGGTAGGTGTGGCTAGGCTGTGCTGGTGAGTAGGCCAGGTGTATTAGAGGCATTTTGGACTTATGCTGTTGTAAACTTGTGATGGTTTGTCAGGATATAACCCCACTGCAAGTGGAAAAGTACCTCTATTTGACTAGAACTGCTTGGATTGAGGGGAAGAGGGTCTGAAGCTCCATAGCCACAGGAATTCATTTAGAGATTAAAAACTATTAAAAAGTTTTTCAATTGTCACAGTGGTAAAATGACTATTTATGTATTTACTTATTCATTTATTTTTTAGACAGGGTCTCACTATATATTTCAGGCTGTCCTTGAACTCATTGTGTAGCCCAGGCTGGACTCAAACTTGTGGCAATCTTCCTACCTCAGTCTCCCAAGTGCTGGGATTACAGGCATGCACCACCATGCCTGGCTGAAATAACCATTTAAATGCTCCAAAACTGACCAGGGTGATGGTTGCACATATCTGAGAGCACAATGAAATCCCCAAAGTTAATTTTTTAATTTTTTACAGTGCTGGGGATCGAACTCAGAGCCTTATGTATGCATCCTTTACCATGGAACTACACCTCCAGTCCTGAACTGTATAAAATATGAGTACTATCTTAACAAAGCTGTTTTTAAAAACTCTAGTAGTTAGGAACATGGTGGACACATAACACAGAGACTGTTGAGCTGGGACCCCCCTGCTGCAACCTCCTGAATACCTGGAATCACAAACTTGCACCCCCATGCCTGGCTTTTATTTATTTATTTTTTTTAATTCTGAAACTTTTTTTAGCTATTTTTTTAAAACAGAAGAAAAATAAGAAATGAAAGTAAAACAGAATTTCACAACAGACCAATAGGAGAGTAACAATAATCAACACATTGCATATTGTTATATTCACATCAGTTGTTTAGAGTATAAGATATAGACATGAAACATTGCCCAGAAAATTATTAGCACAAAACTTTCCCCTCAATGAATCAAGAGAAACCAGCTATATGACTATCCTTTTTTTGTTATGACTGCTATATTATTCTCAAAAAAAATTTCATATTAAAAATGAAATCTGAAAATGACCTTGTGAAAACTACTTTTCACTCAAAATTCCTTTTACCTATCTTAACTAATTTTTTATATACATGGATAGATTTTCTTTCAGTTTGTCACACAAGTGCAACAATACGATGGTTACGTATGTGTGACTTATTTAGTTCACTGAGAATATATTTTTTATTTTAAACAAAAAGAAAATAAGAAATCAAGACATAACAATTTCAGACCAACCAACAAAACAGCAACAATCATCAGCATATTGGATATTCCTGAAAATTATTTAAGATAGAAAATATAGACATGAAACATTATCTAACAAATTATTGAGAAGTATATTTTCAAGGCACAATGCCTGGCTTTTAGTAAGAATCCTGAGCCCAAGGAATCTCTCTTTCAGTTTCCTCTTAACACCAAGTGAGAAGGAAGGGAAGCTCGGATGGTTTCAGACTCCAGCCACAATAAAAAGGGGTGGTGGTGATAGACAGGAGAGGCTGTCCCCGGACACTGGCCAAAGGGAACTGCTTACACCAGAGCTAACTGAGGCAGTGGCAGAGGCACAGGCCAGTGCTGACAAAGTTTGACATTTTGGGGAATAAAACCAATCTACATCTCTCACTGCACAAAACAACTTGCATTCTAAATGTGAGCAACTATCTGGGAGTGGTGGTACACACCTTTAATCCCAGCACTCAGGAGGCTGAGGCAGGAGGATCCTTGAGTTTGAGACCAGCCTGGGCTACAAAATGAGTTCAAGGCCAGCCTGGACTGCATAGTGAGACTCTGTCTCAAAAAACAGGGCTGGGGATTTAGCTCAGTGGTATAAGTGCCTGCCTGGCAGGTGCCAGTTTGTGAGTTTGATCCCCAGTACCAAAAAATATATGAATAAAAAATCAATCAATCAATCAATAAATGTGAGCAACTGATTCAACTTTTAAAGACTGGGGAAGGAACAGAGAATGAAAGAGCAAAGAAAGCACATCTGAGGCTGCGGGGCTGTGGCTCAGGGATGGAGCACATGCCCAGCAGGCCTGAGGCTGGCTCTACCCCACTCTGCAGTAAACCGCATGTGGCTGCACACTACCCACCTCCTGCCTGTGATCCAAGGTTGACAAGTAGGCCTGGTACTGGGCCTTTTTCCCCAAGCAAGGACCTGGTCTCCAGGCTGCCAATGCCACCTCACCTGACAAATGTCCCGGTAAGTAAGAGATCAGCGTGTACCTTGGGAGTAGTTAAGTTAAAAAGCAACTGCTTGGAGTGGAAGCAATGCAAATTCTCATTAACTGATGAATGGATATAATGTAGTATGGTGGCCAAGCACAGTGGCATTACTGTGTAATTCCAGCTACTAGAGAGGTTGAGGCAGGAGAGTTACAGATTCGATGCCAACCTGAGCAATCTAGGAAGACCCTCTCTCAGAATAATAAATGAAAGGGACAGTTTTAGAGCATCACTGGGTTCAATTCCAAATTTTAAAAAAAAAGTGGTATTGTTCACTCCATACAATATTTGGTGTCAAAAAACAAGGAAGTTATTTGGGGCGATAGCTCAGTACAAAGCTGAGCTACTCCCCTCCCCAGAAGCCCTGGGTTCAATCTCTTCTACCACAAAAACAAAAACAAAACAAAACAAATAAAAAACAATGAAGTACTGGTGATAGATTAGCCTTGAACACATCATGCTCAGTGGCTGGGTAAATCTACACAGGCACCAAGCCCACTAGCAGTTTCTAGGAGTAGGAGGAAGGTAGAAAGAGGAAGGTAGACTTCTTAGATGAAGCCAGGGATCTCCTTTGGGAATGATGAAAATGCTTTGGAACTAAACAAGAGCACTGATTGCTCAGTAGTAATCCCAGCACTTGAGAGGCTGAGGCAGGAGGATCACCATGAGTTCAAGGTCAGCCTGGGTTACATAGTGAGAGTCTGTCTCAAAAAACCAAAGAAGATATCAAGGAGTGGTAGACAACCCACTTCATGGTTATGTTAGGAGCAAGGGATTCTCCCTGGACACCACGAAGAAGCCCCCAAGCGCAGAGAGCCCTGTGGTCTACGCCAGACCCTGTGTGGGGATGGGTGGCAGAGATAGCATGTGACACTGGGGACGATAAGAGGCTCGGTGTGAGGTGAATCTGGGAGGACACTGAGTGGTGCAGGGCTCCACTCAGTGTCTCCCAGGGCTAGGAGAGCTTCTCTGTGGAGTCCCAGAGCGAGTTACTTCCCGAATCTGTCTCCCAACTAAGGAGGGTGCCCGCTGGAAGCCCAGGGCACCACGCACAGCCCCCCATGCCGGGCCAGCACCTCCCTCCACGCTGCAGTTCAGAACCCTCACCTTGGGTCTCGAGGCCCACTTTCTTCCCAAACACTCAATAGTTTTTCTTTTTCTTGGATCGAGTAGTTTCAGTCCCAGGGATCTGTAAAGCAGCCCAGGTGGTCATCAGCTTCTTTTCACTCTATTCCTGTCACCCGGTGCTACACCTGTTTTGAAGTAACCACAGTGCTCGATAATGCACAGCCAGATCGGATCCCCTTTCTGACCTTTATCTGGTAATTTATGAGGTCATGTGTACAATATTTGTAAATGAACATTCTCTGACCACACTTGATATAAAAAAGAACCACAACAAAATACCACTTGAAACCATTGTATTGTTGCACTTGTGTGACAAGCTAAAAGAAAATCAATCTTTGTATATAAAAAATTAGTTAAGATAGTTAAAGAAAAAGAATTTTGAGTGAAAAGTAGTTTTCACAAGGTCATTTTCAGATTTCATTTTTAATGTATAATTTTTTTTGAGACTAACATAGCAGTCATAACAAAAAAAGTCACATAGCCGACTTCTCTTGATTCATTGAGGGGAAGGTTTTGTGCTAATAATTTTCTGGACAATGTCTCATGTCTGTATCTTCTACTCTAAACAACTGCTGTGAATATAACAATATGCAATGTGTTGACTATTGTTACTCTCCTATTGGTCTGTTGTGAAATTATTTTACTTTCATTTCTTATTTTTCTTCTGTTTAAAAAAAATACCATTTGACTGTCATTAAGGTGGCTGTATTTGAAATTAATATAAAATCACAAGTGTGGGCAAAGACGGGGAGAATTAGGAGCTTTCATCCTCTGCTGGT